>VDFB02107348.1:0-46420 GCA_007258455.2 Sequoia sempervirens | reverse complement strand
TAACCATAGTTAGTTTAAGGTTAGGATTTGAATCCAATTCTTGGTTATGCTTGCACCATAAAGTAAAATATTGTATCATTATTATGGGTTCTTATTTTGGGCTCCTCTCATAGTTTTCTTTTGCAGACACTGCATCTTGCATTTTGCCATTGTAAAGTCTATCTTTTATGCCTTATATCAATAAAATATCACTATTATCATAGATATTTCTTTCATGTTGAGTAGAAATCTCTTCATGTTTGAATGCTTATTTTAGCTATTTTGTTGATAATTTTGTGCAATCTAAAGCAAAGAAGAAACATATTTCTATCTTGGCGTATCACCTCCCTTTCAATTTTATGTTTCTACTTCTATTCCTTTTCCTTTGTGATTTGTTAGATTAGGGTAGTGATAGGTTTCATGTGTTGGGTTAGAGAAACACATTTTCACTTTGTTAGAAGAGGAACCTGACCTTCTTCAAAGATTCAACCTCATTTGTGCAAGGTCCCACAACCTCAAGGTTGTTTCCATTGTGTCATTAGAATGTTGAAATCTTGTTCAGTACAGTGCGGTTTTATGTGACAACAAAAACCTTTCCACATAATCCCCAAGTGGTTTGTCTTCCCTTTGTAACATCTTGAAGATGTCATCTCTCTTTCTATCTATCCCTTTGCAATAATCTTGGTACTTCTACAAGAATTTTTCTTTCATTGTCTCCCAATTGGGTACTGCATTTCTTCCTAACCCCACAAACCATCACAAGCAACATCTTTCAATGTGCCTAGAAATATTTTTAATTTGTGAGCATTTGTTGTGTAATCATAACTTATACATAAAACATCAAATTCAAATAGGAATGTGTTTGGGTCTTTGGTAACCAATCCATAGAAAATTGGCAAGGTTGAGGGGGGTGTGTTCTTGAGAGCAGCAAACCTTTCTTGGTTTGTGATTGGAAACTCAAATGTAACATGTTATGCTGGATTTTCCACTACTTCCTCTGCCATAGTGTGAAGATGCCTTGTAGGAGTCTCCCTAATTCTAGAGTAGGTACTGGTGTGAGGGGTGGTTCTATATCATTGATTCCCCTAATAGGTTATTCATTTGAACCAATATCTTTAATTTTTTTGTGGGTGAAGGGGAGAAATCTTCCCAAAGCATCTCTCTACCTCTGCATACATTAGTTTCTTGATCTTTAAATGTGTCTTTACACGCTATCAGTGAATATTTTTTGGTTGATTTATGAGATTATATTAGTCCTAGTGCTGGAAATAAAAACTTACTAATTTATGAAATTAATGAAAGAAAATTTAAAACATAAATAATAGTTTTGAACTTAACACCATCCTTGAAAATGGCACAAAAAAAGTAGAGCTTCCCCTAATGCCTAATTAACCGATGTAGATGATCATACTATGGCTTAATGGACCTACAGATCCCCAAACTAAGCAATTCATTGTTCAAGAGAAGGCATCATTGAATTTTCAACTAGAGAGTTGTAAGCTTAAGATGATACTAACATTATATATGCATCCAAGAATCCTAGACTTCCTATATTGATTGAGTATAAATGATTGGACAAGAATAAACTCATCAAAATCTTCTAACTAAAAATAACTCTTATCTTAAAAACAAGGTAAGCAATTGCTAGTTAACGTTAAATGTTATGGGTACCTATCATTCATGGACTACAATTGATAACTATTTATGCTAAAACATGTCCTAATTAAACTAATCACTCAATAATATTGAAAAAAATGTAAATTGGAGACTCAATTCAAAAATTACAATATAGCATACAATGTAATGTAAACTAGAAACTATAAATTAGAAACTACAATACATAATCTAATTAATCATCTAAACTAAAGTAGGCTCTGTAGTAGCTCAAGTGGCCCTTGCTTGAGCTATTTCATCCCATAGTATCTTCTTCAACTATTTAGCTTAGGAAAACATGCAAATTCAAAATATCTTCTTTATTATATTCCAATCATACACAAAGTTCTAAACACAATGTAATAAATATTAAATTCAATATAATTCATGCAAAGATCTAGCTATATGGTTGTTCGATAGAATACCCTCCTATATAGGTTATGTGAGAGTCCACTTATTCAAAAACTTTAAACAAACTAAAAGAAAGTGTTGAATCTCCCATGAAAAGAGGAAGAGGACTAGGTCTTCTATCATAACAAAAAATAACAACTAGTTAGAGCAAGAGCGTAGAAGTTTAATAAGGACTCTACACCATTTAAGATAACCATTATAACTTGGAAACATGCCCAATAGGGAAACCCTTATTATAACTACTATTTCTTGTTGGAACAGACTTCTTCTTCCTCCATAATTTATTGAAAAGATAAAGTGACACATGACCATCCATGTTCACATCCTTAAATCATCACCTACATCTCATTCTTGGAATATGCATGTGTTGTAGCAGATTGACTCCTCTAGTTGTACTGAATTGTCATCTTCTTCTATGGGTTGAGTATCCTTTTGTTGCGGGTTGACAAGTTCCTCACTATAGGGGTTAGTCTTATTTATTAAGGAATTTTTCATTGTTAGCAACTATGATTAATCATGAAATTATACTAAACTCGGACAATCAAAATTCACACACACATTCATTAATATAATATATATCATCTTCAAATGCTTTGAAATACTTAAAGTATATGAAAAAGGTTCGGTAATGTCTTTTGAAGTTTAGCAAAAATGAGATAAAAACATGAAACTACAACAAGGAAACTGAACATTCCTATGGCTCATCAAGTAGCTATGTTGTTCAAGTCATATGTTGGGTCTAGGATGTGTCCACCATTCGATAATATTCAAGAATAACATCTCTCATTCCAAATTCCTTTAATTGAAATATGGTCAATATAAAATAGTTCTTTCTTCTGACCTCTAAATCATCCTAAAGGCCAACCAAATTTTTTTCTAAAGATGAACATATAAGGACTTAAATTTTTTATTTTACTAGTGGGATCAAAATTATACCTTAATATATTATATGTAGGAAAAGGGGAAACACCTTTGGAGATTTACACTCTTTAGGGTTTGGCACCTTTTCCATATTTCATTAGATAAGGGGGAATGGAATGATATGATTGTGAATGGAGGTTTGATGGATTTTGATAAGATATATGACTAACTTACAACATGAAAGGTGAGTCAACCAGCCCTTGACCAAATCTAGGATGAATTTGGGGATGAGGTGCAATGCAATGACTAGGCTTATGAGGTGAATTACCATTCTAATGTTAATATAGCAAACATAAAAAGTCATAGAAAAATTCAGACAATATAAATAGACTGAGCATGACATTATACACCTATGGTTCAAATTTGAGCCAAATTTTGGAGGATGTTGTTGCTAGGGAAACTATTTCCTTGTTGACCAAATTCAAATATGTTTTCACAGTCCTTGAGAGCTAGGTCAGAGCTTTCATTTCCCACTTGTCACACTGTCAGATCTTTGTCAATTGTCGAGATGCATTTTTGTGTGTTGTCAAGGTGTAGGGTTTGAATGTGAAAATGAATAATTGACCTTCAAACTTCCTCCAATATTCTTTAGATTTGAAACCACTCTTCAATGAATTCCTTGAAGGACTGAAGTCATGCACATCTCAATTTTTTGATCTTGCTTGCTTGAATTGCTTGAATTGTTTGGAGACCTACAAGGATTAGTATTCACAAATATAAACATGAAAACATGAACTCACATACACTTTGACATGATACTTGGATCTTGAATTTTTGTAATAAATCTCTGAAATTCTACTCTTGACTTGCTTGATAATGCTCTTGACAATAATTTCTTGCTATATTTCCTTGTTAATTCTAGATGATTTGAAATAATACAATAATTAGGTATTTATATGTACTTATTATATTTTCCTACAAATTAAATCCCAATAGCCAACTTTGGACATTTGAATTTCAAATAATAAATGCCAACATTGACATATTTGAATTTGGAGCCAAAATAGGGGGACTAATTCACCCTGGGCGACTATTTCCCAACCCTATTTTTTGGGAATTAAGGTGTTGGGGGAAAAGTATTAAATGAATTCATTTTTTTTCCATCTGTAATTTGTTGGTAATTGTTTAAAATGGATCATGGAATGCATAATTTAGGAAATTAGGTGCTCAATTAGGTCCAATAACTTAAGGGGAAGAAAAACATAGTGTGAAATTGTCAAGGGTGACAATTTACGATGCTACAATATTTATGACTTGAGATTAAGAGCTTCTAGTTCCCTTGATGTTGTTTTGGTAGCTTGGATAGAAAGGAATTCATAAAATCCTAAATGAAATAGGCATTTCACTCTATCTTTATGTCTTGATGCCAACTTGAGATGAACTTTTCTTATCTAGGTTGCAAATTCAATCTAGTTTATCATATTAGTGCAACCTCCATGGAGGATAAATGGTACCTTATAAAACCCATACACCTTAATATATGTTAAAACCCAGGGAACTAGATAAACCACTATCCTTGTAGACATCCTAAATCCTACATCACCCATAAGTTTACTAATTATAAGACAAAGGAAGGTATCATTTAACCTTTTGTAATGATTCTTTGCTTTCTTAAGTTCTAGTTGAGGATAGAACTCCTAGATTTTACTTTATCTTGGGGCTTCTCCTTTTACTCCATGTGTTGTTATCACTAAGAAATTTCTAACTTTGGCTACCAAGTAAACAATATAGGAATACATATAAAAATTCTTGGTATTAACCATAATGGTAAGTTGGGCATGAATTTGGTCAAATAAAATTTTCCCCTAGTCCAATAAAACATATCCTTGTAGTATAATATTGATAAAATGAAACATCCATGTTTCATAAGATCTAAAATCTTCCTTTCCTAGTGCTCTGCTCATGAGAGTGATAATGTCACCGATCTCTAAGAAGTAGTCTGCTCTAGTGAGCTTCCCAAGAATATTTTCCATTTATTTACTTTCAAACTTCAATCAACAATTTTTGAGATGCCTTAAATTACCAACCACATCCAATTTATAGGTTGTTATGGCCTTTGCCTCAATCATGGGACTTATTTATTTATGAGGAGGTAAATCAAAGGTTTTGTTGATTATTATAGTGATTAAATTCAATATTTATGTATCATAAGGGCCATAACATTTTCTACTCTGTGGGTTGTAATATTGTGCAATAGTCAATATTAATTCTCAACACTTCATTGCTAATGAGAAAGAATCAACACTCGAGAAATCGTGAATTGGCTAAATTTATAGGCCTAGGAAAAACAACTTCACCAAATGTGTCTTATTTGAATATTTCTAAGTCAATATATCCCAAATCTGTATCTATAATATTCATCACTTCTGAGGTAAATTTGGATACCTTAAGTACCCCTTGAAATTTGTATTTCATAGTTAGGGGATGTTTATCAACTTTTCCCTTCTTTCCTTTATTTTTTATCTTCTCCTCTAGATTTACTTCCTCTTAAATATTTTCCTCCACCTCTTCAAACATTTATATGATACTTACAGACATGATAGACCACCTTGAGAAAGGATTTTACAAAAATAAAATTTATCAACTCTATCAAATTATAAGTTTTCAAGACTTTGGTGGGAGTTCGAGTGATAGGACATGAGGATCTAGGGAAATAGACTTAGGGATCTTAAGGCTTTAAGAGGATTAGGGATCTTGGGCACCAAAACTAAAAGTCCAATCAAGACATGAAGTCCTAAAAGGAAATTACCTAACCATCAGTGGTAGGTGGGAACATCAGACATATGTGGGACATGAGAACTTAGTATACCAAAGTTCCATCAAGACTATGAATTCTTGAGGAACATCTTTAGTTTCCACTCACATGGATCCAAACTTCGAGTGGATAGAGGATTTAAGTATTTGGAAAAAAATATTTGGTGGGGCACAAGGTGCATAAAGTCCCTCAAGGATATATCTAAAGGCTTGGAAAGAATCATATATTTAGATGAATAAAGGACATCATGACAAATGATTGAAGCTCCATAGGATCCCATGATCTTGAAAGGATATGAACAAGACAAAACCTGGAGGTGAAAGTGGATGTCAAGATTTTGGCTAAAAGAGGAATATTAGGAAATGTGCCCAAAATCCTATCAGGACTTGAAGTCTTGAAAGGATATCCCTTTCATAATAAGTTTAACATTGAAGTGTTGTATCAAGACTTTGGGAGGAACCAAAACATGATAATCGTGTCCAAAATCTCCTTTGGGTTTTGAGGTCCCGAAGGGAACCCACTTGTAGATCATTAACTTCAACATTTTCTAAGTCTATATGATAGAGACTCCCTAGTTTCAAAATAATGGGAAAATCTTGGACATTAAATATTTTACCAAGCAACCTACATGGGACTCAAGATTTTGAGAAGACTAAATGACTAATTATTCAAAACCTAGGAATTTTTTTGAATGCTAAGGTCAATTTAAGTAGAAAATTACTCGAAGAAATCCATTTATTAACCTTAACTCTAACCCTAACCTTAAACTAAGCCTAAACCTAACCATAGAGCAACACATAAGCAAAAAAGAGAGAAAAAAAAGGAAAGAAAAATAATAACACGAAACTTAGAAAAACACAAAAGCATGAACAACAAGAAAAAATGAGAGGGAACAAAAAAAAGACCTAGAAACCACAAATAGGTTGAGGAAGAAGGCATTCATGAACCCACGAGCTCAATCTAGCAATTGATTAGGAGATGTAATTCACAATAAAATATTAATTTTGGTGATGCAAATAAAGACCAAATTAGGATCATAATCGACTAAATACTATTTCCATAAAATTTGAATGTACTATCATTAATGCAATAAGTGATGAGGTATAAATAACCTCATGATTATAATAAGCTAAGTACCCTTCTTTGTTCTTACCAACCACTTTAGCCCTGCCAATTGTTTATTTTTGGGATCAATAATTGTCTACTTTTTATAGAATGATGTATAAATCTTTATTTCTCAAATTGATTGAAATTAGCTAACTAATATTGATATGATGGTGTAGATTTCAAGTCATTGTACAAGACTTATGCACGACCAAAGAATGAAGTGGACTTTAAGCAGACTTCAAGCAGTTGAAGTTAGGGCACCAGAAGTTTGGGTGCCATAAATTTAGGCATGCATAGTGCAACAATTTCCTTTAAATCTTTCTGTTAAACTTTTTGTTAAGAATTCATGGCTCCATTTAGAGCCTTTATTGTGTTTTTATGTCATGAATGTCTATTAAGTTAGTCATTTGTAATTATGTTAAATAATTTTTCAATGGTGATGTACCACCATCTAAAATTTAGGATTTCTATTTTAGTATAGTATAAATATGTGTAACTACCAAGACAAGAGGTTACTATTATGTTGTTATGATATGCTTTGAATACTATTTAACTATGTCTTTATGTTACACTTTTATGATATGAATAAATAAATATTGCCAGTCTTATTTTGAGTCAATAGTTCTGTGTAATGGAAGAATCATGAATGGATTTATTTTGAAGATGCAAAAGTACCACATGTGATCTGAGTTAATCATAAGAACGCCTGAGAGCTGGCCACTCAAGGGATCTCATAGAATAGATAAGTATTCCTTTTTTTAATATTGTTACTTTCATTTTGTACATGTTGAATTTGGATGAATGTTATTTTGTGTCGAGCTTTGTCATGTGTTCCTGTAGGTCATAGTTTTAAATTTGCAATCTTTAAGTTTTGTTCATTTGGAAATTTTGGAGCACTCACTCTTGTTGTTAGTTACGAGTCATTAAGTATATTCTATGTCAGCAGTTAGTTGTTAGTTGTTAGTTTCCTTCATTTAAATTTCATAGTTTAATTGCAAGTGTTAGTTCCTAGGAAATTTGCATGCTTTCTAGAATAGGAATTTGAATGTTTTCTAGTTTAAACAATATCATGATTTCTAGTTTAGTGGATTTCTTGTTTAATTTATGTTTACAACCATTTTAAGCATTCAGAAAATCTAAGAGAGATGGCCAAGACATCCCCTATTGCATACAACCTTTGAACACTACCCTGTTGACATAATTGGTATATTTTTAACTAAAGTGTTAGGACCTCATGACAACCTGTCAGTAGGTGGGAGTGAAAGTTTGGAGAGAACTTAGACTTTATGATTCTGATTTTGTCGACCTGAAACCACTCGAAGTCTTGAAGCTTGAGAAAATAGAAAGGAGAGTGGAAGCAGGGTCACAAGAAGGGGGTGGACATTAGGAACATGTCCATTAATCCCAATGGGACTTGAAACCCCCTCAAAAGAGAAAAAAGTCAAAAGACTCAAAAAAGAGTTTGGAACAACAACAAAACCTAATATCTTGAGGAAAAAGGAAATTCTAAGATCAAATGAAAAGTGGAAAAACACAAAGGGAAAAGACACAAACAAAGAAAGGCAAGGAAAACCAAGAAATAAAAGAAATAGGGGTTGACATTTTACTTAGGTAAAACATGGGGTATGTATGTAGGGCATAACACATAGGATGGAGGGAGAGATATTCTTCACTGATGTATCTTCATCTAGATTTAGGTTAATAGGGTAGGTAAACATTATTTCTATCTTTCTTAATTCTCCTCCATTGTTGTTATCCATGATTTTTGCTAAAATATTTTATCTTGATTGTTTACTCTCAAGGGTTCAATGTGAAATTTGAAGTGGATCCCAAATGAACAATTTATATTGATAACAATCTTTAACTAGATCTTTTTCCCCTTAAGTTTAATGATTGATGTTTGGGGCTGGAGGATTTTTTCAATAAATCTTATTGAGGTCCCCTCATTCTAACCATGGATAAGAATGGGTTATTTTTTCCCCACTAATTTGTGTTATCTAACTGGATTCCTAATGACACCTAGAATAAAGAATAGTTCCTTAGTAATGATACCAAAAAGTGATGAGGCATTTTCAAACCTTGTACTTTAGTCAATTATTATATTGTCAATTTGGGTGGTGTCTAATAACTAATGCAACATGAAGTGAAGTATCCAATTTCAACAAATTTTTTTTAAGATATGAAATATATAAATGCTTATGTGAGAATAAAATCTAAACTAATGAAATGTTTAAAATATCAAACTATAGAAAACAGTTAAATTTTAAATTATAGAAAACACTTTAAAAATATTGTAGAAATGAAACAAAGTCTTTAAACTACTTAATTGTTCCAAACAAAGTTATTAAATTGCTTGAATGTTATGTAAAAATAAGGCTATACTACCAAATTCTTCAAAGGATTTTCAATAAATAAATTCTTTAAGTTAAAATTGTCCACTATTTTAGCTTCTATAAAATCCAATGCTTCATCATACCACATATACATAGGATAATGCATAAAACAACACAAATAATGGACAACACAAATGAACTAAACTGTAGGTAAAAACTTAAGAATTTACTTCATTTATTGAATATAATCACTTTAACATAAACATAGTGATTCATAGTGAAAACAAAAATCAAAACACTTATCTCTAAATTATTTTTTTCCCCAATCGAGTGGCTAGCTCTTTGGAGAGTAGAACTTATAGGAACTCACAAGATCATAATGTAGATTGCCAAATGTATTTGAAAATAACATAGAGCTATTTATTACTACATGAATTTAGAAAAAAGAGTTGTCTCCTTTAAAATGAACATCAAAGACCTATAAATCTACATACTAGAGATTAAAATTTAGCATTGTGTAATTCATGCTCGACTATTTTTTAAAGTTTTTAACAAAAAAATCATAAGTATTAGTCCAACTATAATTAGTGAAACAATTATCCATAACAAAGAAATAAAAGATTTGAGGAAATAGACTTTCAATACAAGTCTTTATCTTCACACAATTTTTGGGGTTATTAATAGACCAAGTTGCTAATATATTTCAATAATGTTTCATCAAAATAAGTTTCATAACCGAAGATTTAATTCCTTACTACATTTTATTAGTAGAAACATATAGATTTTCTTTAATTGATAAAGCATGTGGCCAATATTGATAGTAGGAAAAATGATAAATATATGAAACGTAATGGCAAGTGGATGGATGTGAGGCATTTGTTTATAACAATATCCAATTACTAATAAAAAATCTATGTTTGTGTAAGAAAATTTTAGACTAATCACATGGAAATAGAAACTTAGAAAGAAAATTCAATATAATCTTTGCGGTTCACCTCCGTATACCACAATAAGGTTTGCATAAGAGCATAAAATCAAATGGAGGGAAAATATGCTTGTAACCCTATAGAGGAGGGGGTCAACTACTCAAGACCCTAGGTCATGGGAGGGTCTAGAACAATCAGCTGCCCTAATCTACCTCATGCTAAATGATTATTTAAGATAGTTTTGATATTTGAGGAGGTGAAAAGGAAGGACAATTGATCTGTCACTTTCCTTCTGTCAACCTGAGAGTTTAGGAAGTCATGTGAGTGGGTTTATGGAGTCTAGACTGTGACTTAGGTAGCTCTCTACCAAAGGACTCCACCATAGAAAATGGACAACAACATGACATGTTGGTGTCCTAGTCAGGCACTAGTGTCCGTACAGTCAGAGAATGTAAAGTATAATTTAAGAATATAGAGAAAACCTACTATCAACCTAAAAAGTATAGTTTTAAATTATGACAAAAATTTGAGAACAACTAAATGACTAAAACAACAAGAAGAATATTTTAACTTGATAAATAGACTGATTAAGAATGGAATAATGAGGAAGGGTGGTAGAAATGCAACTTACGGTCGGTCCAGCCTCCCGCAAGCTCCACATGAATGCAATACTTACACAACAAAACAAGGAAAAATGTTGGGTTTGTTTTGGGGCTTGTTGAAGTTAGACCCCCATTTTGGTGTTCCCACCTCCACGGACAACCAAAATAGCAACGATAAAGAAAGTACAATAAAGGAAAGCACCGAAAGGAAGAATATCAAGCAATCATAACAATAATATGCTATGAAAGCAAACAATGATGCTAATTGAATGGATATCGCCTTCCCAACAAGATGCTCTCAACACACATGAAGGAAGATGTGAGCTCGCAAGCTTGTAAATGCCAATGCTGCCACAACAACAAGAGGAGTAAAACCAACAAAGTGCTAGCTTAGAGCTTCAAAAATGGTGAAAGTATTGTGAATGAAGTGTGAAATTCTCAAGAAGTGTGAATAAGTGTGAAGTGATATTGAAGAAGATGAATTGAATGAATGAGATAGTCTTTTAAAGATCAAAGGGAAGCTAAAAGATTCATTCAAGGTCGATCGAAGGGGTAGAGGCATTGTACTTCATCGCCAATGGAGAAGTGTAACACCTCTATAGATTCCAAAGGTGGGAATCCTGTAAGGATGGCAGTGTGCCACATAGAAATCACATGTCGCACTCATGCCCCTAACAAAAATTTCCCCATCGACACTACAAACAACTGCTAAATGGATGGAGAGAAAATGTTGGATGTGGAATAACATCATCAGGTTTGATTTTTCTAAGGTAAGGGGTGTAAAAGGGGAATTTGCAAGGGGTGAAAATTCACACCATTACATTTTTCCCCCACTTTATCAAGCATATGTTCTACCAAATGCAAGGTAAAGTAGATCAAAAGAGTTTAAAGAAAGTATACTTGAATCATCGAGGAAGCATACTGCAATCTGACACACTCGAATGCTCAATAAAAGGACATGGCTCCATAGGTACTCGAACCTGAGGAGAGTTGAAAAAATGTCACAGGTCCACAAACTTACCAAAAAGTGAACAAAAAGGATCTATAGGTACTCGGTCCTATAGAGTCAAACATAGAGATCCCGTAGGGTGAAAGCGCTTTATAGGTTCTCAAAATTGCAAAGGAGGCACCCCAAGTGCTTAGTCTTGAGGGAAGCTAGATGTACGAGGCTTTGAAGAGTCTGATGGGCCCTTATAGGTGCTTGGTCGTACAAGGTTGATTGAAAAGTAGCTTCCCAGGTGCCCCTGCAAAGCAACATGTTAATCTTCAAACAAAACATGTTAGATAGAAAAAATCCACATAGGCAGACAAACAAAAAGTCAGGTAAATAGTCAACAATTGAAAGAGAAGCTTTCAAAGGGGTCCCTTGGGAAACCTTCAAAATAAAAGGGGTACACTCAAGGGACGCTTTGTTTGAAAAGTGATAACATTTTTCACCAATGATTCTAGCATCAAAGAATCCTTTTGAAAGATATCTTTCATCAAGGAATTTAAAAGAAAGAATGCTCCCTCTCAAGGACAAGTTTACAAATTTCTTCATAAGAAAAAGTACTCCCTTCTCGAAGGAAATTTTTTAGATTCTATCTTACGAATCCATGATGAAATAAAATTTCCACTAGGGGTCCTTGTTGAAAAATAAGGGATTTTCAAGGAGGGATTAGTTGGTCACTGAATACACCTTTTGAAAATTGAAGTATTATGATAGCCCCCCTAGAATGGTACGTGCTAAACTCAAAGGCATGTGAAATCCTAAGGAGAGAAAAGCAAGAGTGAAAGTGATGTCATGGCTCATTAAACATGATGAGATGTAACTATGGTAATGTTGTCACGCATGCGAGGGACAACACATAAGCACCACAACATCATGAAGTAATCAAAGAAGAAAGAAAGATAAAAAGACAACATAAACATAAACACATACATCAAGAGATAGGGGGATTTGATATATTGGGGTCAAAGCTACTCTTAGATATAAATAGATAGATATAATATAATAATATATATGAATTGTCATCAACCCCCTACTATATAAGACCATGTGAAGAAAGTTACATGAAAACAAAATGAAAATAAAAAATTGGCTCAACATGGAAGGGAGGCCTAATTCCCCCAACACTTTGCATTGTCCCTAATTGTTGAAAATCAACACACAATAGAGGAAGAATGATGTAATAAATAGAAGTTTATGAAATAAAACACTCCTATATCCAAGCACCTACAATGGTGACAAGGGTCCTCTAGGAACATATAATACAAGCACGTGGGAACACAACACACAACACAACTCTAATCTACAGATAAATAGGAGGTTCCCTCCTAGTCCTCATCAACCAAGAGGTCATCGTTCTCCCAATCTAGATCATTATAAGGGGAAGGCAGACAAGCTTGTAAGGGCAAGATAGCAAGGGGAGCACCCTCCAACTCTCCTGCGACAAGAGCCAAAGAAGAGGGCTTCTCAAGGTCTTTTTCACTCAACTCTTGTGAGGTAAATATCATTAATTTTGCAATAATCGCCGATAGAGTTGGAACATCATCTACCGAGTTGAACATGCACTTGGTGGGAGTTCCATGTGTCAATTAAGCGAGTGATGAAAGAGGCACCTAAGATCCACTACCTAATTCACTGAAAGACTTAGGGGTAGTGCCAAACTCCAAGGATGCCAGGGTTGCATCCATCACTATGATGAAACAGGCCATAGCATAACCAACTTTTGAAGAAGGTGATCCCTTCTTCTGACCCCCATTAGAAGTAGGGTCATCATCCAACTTGCACTTCATCGAAGGATGCAAAATCCCCACAAATGAAGCATAAAGTGAGGAGGAAGAGGATAAAATCGTAGCAAACACCTCTGAGGTATTCAACATATCCATGGGTTTGGGAAAAGATGGGATGTCTAGAAGGGACATTAGAAGAGGACGCTCAATCAAAGGAGCAATGAATGCTTGACCCTTTTAGGGTGAGGATACTCCATGCTTGCATGGGAGTTGGAAGTAACATTGAGGCGAAGGGAACTGAAGAAGAAGGAGAAAAATAGGAGGACACAACAAAAGAAACCAAAATAGGAGTTGCTAGCTACCCTTCCTCCTTTTGCAAACTAGCCTGCTCAGTGACCAAAGCCTTCCTCCAATGCTTATGCTCATGCGCAAGGAAGTTTCTTCAGCTCCAAGAGCTAGAGGCTACAACTTGAGGAGTAGGAGACTCTTGTTCAATCATTAGAGCATTCATCATAGTTGTTTCTAGTAGAGGGAGTGAATCCTAGACAAGAACAGGAGGAAGATATGTAGGAGCAAAGGAAACAATAGGCAAAGAAGTAGGCTCAAGTGTCTCAGTGGTGGGCCTCTTCCCATTTTATATCCCAGGGACAAGACTAGTAAGAGGTCGTGAAGGCCGAGATGTAGAGGTGACTCCATGGGGACCCTTCCCCTTACCATATACAACGAGCCAAGGCACCATGGGCAATACAAGAAGGTTGAACACCTGATGCATGGCCTTCTACCAAGCAGAAACCATCAGACTCCACAAGAGACGCATAAGGGCATAAGCCAAAGGAATTGTAGTAGGGAGAGAGGTAAAGGTAGGTGGAACTATAGAGGAAGAAGAAGAAGGGCCTTAAGCATGACCAGGTCTCCCCTTCCCCTTTTGGGAGGAAGAGGTAGTTGGTTGCTACACTATAGGGTAAGTCACTTTTGGATGCACCTTACCCCCAATTTTATACTTAATGTAATTTTGATAAAGCATGCCTATTCTTGGAGGAAGCGGACTGACTGAGGAGAGCGAAAAGTGATCTAGAAAATACCCCCCACATGATACCAATGAATGATATCCAATGTCGTGCATGATATGCACTACACCTTCATGAGAGAATTTCAAACATTTATGAATAATGAAAGTGACTCCATTCACGAAAGCTAGCCAGGGGATGCCTAGCTTCACCCTGAACAAGTCAAATTCTGGAATGACATCAAAGTTAGTATTCATAGCCCTAGGTCCCACTAGGACATAAAGAGTTATAAATCCATAAGGAGCAAGAGAGAGGCCATCATGAGTACATATAGTGGTATTTATCTTCTCATATTCCTCTCTTTGTAAAGAAATTAGCAAAAGAGTCTCATCTGTAATAATGTCCACATGACTCGCAAGGTCTACAAGGACTCTTGTCATAATGTTTCCATTGACATGAGCAGGAATATATAGAGGAGAAGCTTTGTTATTCATGGGTAGATCTTGCGATGTGAAAGATATATCTAGTGAACTATTCACAGGTTGAGGGCGAGGACTGTGAGTAAACGAAACCACATTTATGTATGTTGAGGCCTCGAGAGAAGCACCAGAAGGATCAATAACTAAATTCGCAGAGTGAGATGGAAACGGGTCTGTATAAATCTACAATTCACTATTCACCTTAGCCATCAACTTGTTTGCATTCTACTTTTTACCATCAAGATGAATGGTACCTATTGGGAAATTGTGTCTCAACCTTGCAATTATATAAAGGTTTTTATTAGACTGCAGGAATCGGGTAGCACGACCCCTATAAACTGCAGTCTTGTAAACTTTTTAACGTGACCGGCGGCGCTGGCGCGACATGCCCTCCGGTACCACGGGATGGGGGGAGACTAGAACTCGTGACCAGCAGAGCCGCAACGGAATTACTTAGCCAACCGAGCTAGGGCCCCCGCCCAATTATATAAAGGTTATTATTGATAAGATACATATATATATTTCCTAGTTAAACTAATAGGTGTAATATACAATGGCATCAAGGGGGGGAGTGGGATGCGTGTAAATAATTTTTTGTTAACTTTATCAAGAAACTACTAAAATGGTTGACATACATTAGATAAATGATACATTGTAAATCTAGACTGTTACTTATTAGGTTTTAGATCTAATGGTGGATATTTTGTTGGCCTGTCTTGCCCTAGAATGTAACCCTATTTTATGAAGGCATTATATTATGGTTGTGGTAGAGAGAGATGGTGATGTATTCTGAGATTTCGATAGCAGTTGTGTTGTCTCTTGATCTCTAAGTGGTGATACTCTTGTGAGAAGCTTGCACTGCAACTATATTGTAATCTTTGTGATTTATTGAATAATATATTGGTGGCTTTTGGAGTGTGGGGTTTTTCTCTCGAAAAGGGTTTTTCCCACGTAAATCATTTTGTCATGGTACGCATGTGTGGAAACATAAAAAGTAACCCTTCTACTTTTTCTCATGTTTGGGCCCTTCTAATGAACTTTGGCTTGATTTTGCCTAGATTTAATGTTGTAATGTGGCTAACACATTCACATTAGGTCTTGGACCCTTATGAATCATTAAGATTTCTAAGATGTCTTGTAAAAGTGTTGTGAAGTGTTGTAACCCACTTTCACACTTTTCTAGGACCCTTTTTATTATAATTCACTTAAATAATCCCTTTTTATCACTCACCAAGTCTTATTTCAAAGTGTTGTAAAGATTTGTAATAAACACTCACAATTTTCTAGACTTGTCATCACTAATTCAACCCTTTCTTATGTTTAAATGACCCCTTAATGTACTTTCTAACCCTACTTAAGTTTATTTTTGAGAATATTCTCGTTAAACAATAGTAAATACACTTTAATCCCCGACACCCAGTAAAGTTACCCTTGTGGGACCAAGTCGCCACCTAGGGTGACTTAGTCCCATTGCGCACAAAAATCAAAATAATTTTAATTTTCTAGTGGGATTTTATTCTCTTGACCTTAAGGTTGGCTTGTGATGTGTTATTTTTGGGAAATTTAGTAAAATCAAGTATAAATAAAGGGTTTTTCTCTCATTTTAATCCTAATTCATTCACTTAATCATCCAAACAATTATCAAGCATTCTAAGCATTATCAAGCATCCATTGGAGCATCTTGTTGCATATCTTCATATTTCAACATCAAGGGTTTGGTGAGTTTGTGACATTGCATGTTATTCATTCATCATTCTCTTTTTATTCTATTTCATTTTATAGGGTTTGATTACCAAATTAGGGTTTGACCAAGGCAAACCCCTATTCTCTAACCCTTAACCCTTTTTCCCCCCTTTGCATGTGTGTTTTGCAGGTCTTGTATGCAGATTTTTTTCAAAGAGAAAGGTTTTAAAAAGTGATCAACAATTCATCAAATTCATTCAAATCAACAAAGCCCTAATTGAAGCTTGGAGACCTCTTTCAACCCATTTTTTGCAGAATTTGAACCAGACACCTGTCAGGAAGGGAAGTGCAGACCGAAAGCTACAGATTCCAGTCCTAAATTTCCCAAGATTCCTAGGTGGACTGAGTCACCATTTGTGGTAGATTAGTCCCACTACCAAGCCTGAAAAGTGATTTTTACATTTCTGAGTACTTATTTGGCAGAAACTTGTTCCAATAGAATCTCCCCGAAACAAGACTAAGTCACCCAACTTGGCATAAGTGTCCCAGTTGGCTTCAACAACAAAATTTTTAGGATTACAAAGCCTCTCCACATCACATTTCAATTTCCAGGTGCACCTCTCCAGTCTTGTTTAATTTTGTTATTGTTTACTTGCATTATTAGGTCATTTTGCATACATCACTGCGTTTTCAAACAACTTGCATTTCTTAGGTTTTGCATTAATAAATCATTTCTTTAATCATTTTATTGTATTTAGACATTACATTTATGCGTATTTCATCCATCATTGCATTGATTTTGAGTGTAGACATTGCCCGTTTTGACCCATCTTTATCCTTTTAGGTGAAAAACCCTAGAAGTGCTAGAAATCAATTGGAAGCCAAAATCTTTATTTACATTTTGGTGAAACCTAATTTAGAACATCTTTGATTCTGATTTCAATTGCATCCTAGGTTTAACTTGCATGAACATTGCATTAGGTGTTGCATTGTTTAATTTGCATCCTAGGGTTTTAAAATTACATTGCTAGAAAGCTCATATAGCTTACATTTGTGCATCCCATTTCATTGAAAATTCCAAAAATTCTACATATTCATACTGTAGCTCCATCTGTACATATGAAAAACATCGAATTCCATTTAATTTTTATGAAAAAACTCAAAAAAAATCATCACTGGGACTAATTCGCCACACTGGGCGACTTAGTCCTCCTACACATTTTGCATAGTAATTTCTGGCATTTTCTAAGCATTATCTGCATTTCTATTTTCTGTTACTGCATCTTTGTCATAGTTTCCAGCTTTTTTGTTTTATTGCATTTCTTGCATTTAGTTTACTTTCATTCATTTGCATTATGGCTTGTTTTTTTAATAAGTTTTGGATGTCATTAAAATCCTTAGTTGACATGTCAAATTGTGCCTTTGGAACTGATTTTACTGACCTTGAGCTTCCTCATGCTCCTTCAAATCCTCATGGATTTCCTCCTCGTGATGTTGACATCATTGAAGAAGATGATGATAGCATGAATAAGTTTGTAAAAAAATGTCTTGACAACCTTGAATTCAATGCATCATTTTATCCATCCATGAAACAAGACCTTCCTACAGTATCACATCCTAATACATTTGGTTACTTACATCCTAAAACAAACGAAGGACCTCATTTCCTTCCATTTGGTGGACCTAGTTCTTCTCAACAAGCAACCCCTCAACCATTCTATGATAACAAAGTCACTAGTACTCCAATCAACCTTGAAGAAACTTATGGAAAAGGTTTTACCATTTTAAGAAAACAAGGATGTGACACAATAACTGAACATAACATTCTTCAACTCTTAGAACAAACTCCAAAATATGAAAACACAATAGGGTTAGGATATCAAGATCCTCCTCATGACAGCAAGCCTCCTTTAGAATATTGGAGACTTCATGATGATGGCACAGTAATCTTTGATTTCCCTCCCGATCTAAATATTCTTCTTCCTCATGAACAACTCTTACATGATAACAATGACAAGGATGATAGGATCACTTTGGGTCCTCCTCCTCCTCGTATTCAAGAAAAAGGGTGAATCTAGTGAGGCCGTAAAATGTACTAATTGACATTAGACACCAGATCCTAACCACTAACATTGTTTCATCCAGAATCATCCTTCGGTCTAACCATTTAATCAAATACCTTTATCTGATTAAATTCATCAATATTCCTCTCTTAATTAAATAAATCAATTATCTAATTAAGTCATCCTTTCTCGATAATTAAATTAACCATTCTGATCTAATTATCCTATTTAATTAAATAATTAATTTTATTTGATTAAATCTCTAAATTCTATCTATTAAATTAAATAAATTAAAACCTTATTTAGTTTAATCTAACATCATCTTTTTTAATTAAATAAATCAAAAGTCATTATTTAATTAATCCTTTTATCACATTCTTCTCACATTTGATTTAAATAAATCCACAAATTTAAGTCAAATAGGTCACATCATTTAATCACTTCATTAAATTAATTAACCTTGATTAATTTAATCTCTTCTCATGTCCCATCCTCCATCTTTTACCACTTGCACATGAAAATAGAGTTATTTGATTTATTAAATCTTTATTTTCTTCAACAAGGCATCTTTTAAGGAATATTCCTCAAGTTTGAATTCAAAATCCAAGTGGACTTTGTCCTTCCAACAAGGAATTTACTCTTACAAAGTCCTTTTTCCTTGAGCCAAGTGGCATTCAATGCACCTTCTTTCCCTCTTACATGTCATTCCAACAAATTCAAAATTCAAATATATGCATTTATTGACACATTCTTCAAAACTTGCACATCCTCCATCCATTCACTTGTTGACAAGTGGAACTTTGTGATTGGATAATTCTTAGTCCCACATTGCTCCATTTTGGACATTCTTCCATCTTCTCATTCTATAAATAAGAGGATAATCTCCTCATTTTATCATCCACAATTTGAGTAAACTTACTATGCTCAAATATTTAGCAATCTTCATCCATATTTTTGAATTTGTAGCTAGGTTATGTAGATTTTTGTCTTGAAGCCTCATCATTCTTCATCAAAGTGGATCACAACCTTCATCAAATCATCAAAGTTAGCATTGGAGTTGGGAAAGGGCCAATTTTCACATCGAATTGGCACCAATTCCCCCATGGGATCAAGAGTTTGCATTGTCTTCAATAGGATTTAGTTTACTTTCTTGTTCTTTCATTTCATTCTTGTTTTATTTCCTATGTTAAGCTTTGCTAATGGATTTCATGGGGAATCCTTTTTCTTACTTGCATGTGATCTCCTAATGTGTTCTTTTGTTGTGTTTTGTAGGTATTCAGATTGGGGTTCAACATTTTGGTGCTAGAAGGAGGGCATCTCACATTATAATAACATTTTTTGTCAAAATTCTGCATTTTTATTTGTCTATAGGAAAACTCCTTTGCTGGAAGCTCATCATCACTATTCAGCACCACCGGTTCTCCAGTGTCGCTATATGGAACCGCTAACAATTCAAACTACAATGCCTCAGTCTTCCCACCCAAAAATTTGAATTCCAAACTACGCCGCTGAACCTGTTTGACCCGCGAGAATCTTTCAAAAACCCAAACTGAACCACTGGACAAAAGTGTGACGCATTCATGCTCATTGGCTTGGCTGCAAAGTGACACTGATTGGAAAGCGTTGCTATATAGCACCACTAGGGAAATCAAATTTCAACGCCTTCATGGATTGCACCATTGGAGGGGAGTATGAAATTTTATTTTATTTGTAGCACGTGTTTTTTTCAAATTATGGTTCTTCTGTCTATTTTCTACCTTTTTCACCTTTGTTTTTGCAGAATCCAACTAATTTTCTTATAGGTTGGATCAATCAAAGACAAAAAGGAAGAGAAGCATGATGATATCATTTCACAAAAATAAGTGTTTTTAAACACTCTAGTGTTTGTTTAACACTCTTGGAGGATTCATTATTCATCTTAAGGAAAAATTTGTCATCTTTTTATGCTTAGGATTTACTAACTTCATTTGGCCTTTAAAAAGAACTTTTGAATTCTTGTTACAAAAAAGGCTTAAAAAGAACATTAGGACTCAAATTTACTAAAGTTTGTTTTGGGATTAAAAAATTGAACAAGGAAAATTGTCACACTTACTTTGGTGCTTTAAAACAAATTCACTTTTTCTTTGAGGATTTAAAATAAACAAGTGTTTACATTGTTTTGCAATTACAGACACAAAGTAATATCATCAAAAGACATATGTGCTTCTCTCACGCCTCAGAGCGATCTTGAGAATCAAAAGGATTTTGGTGACATTAAGTTGCATAAATAATTGCCCATACACACTTCAATTTGGGTTTAAAATTGAACAAATTGTGCGAGTGTGAGTAAATCTATTGCATATGTTCTCCCTTTGTTTTTAAACAAAGGTTAATCGAACTATGAATACATTTACTCGCTATTGTTTATCTTAGAGGGCTTTCCTTGGGGAAAAAGTATTCACCCAAGGGAACGAATCAACTGGTAACACTCTGAACCCGAGAGTATTTCTAGCTGGGATATAAATGTGGGTATTGGAATAAATTCCAATATCTCACGGTTGGCTCCGACGAGAAGGGCAACAATGGTCTCTCACCACGTTGGGTCAACTCCTATGAACTGAAAGTACTAATTAAAACCCATGTTTTAGAATTTCCAAAATCCTTGATCTATTTGTTGGTGCAAGAACGGTCATTTTGAAGCCGCCCCACACTTTTACGGTCTTTTAGTAGAAATGGAAAGCATGCCATGGGAGTTTCATGGGTGTTGATGCTTGGTCGCCCCGTATAAGTGAGTGCCATGGAGGGGAGCTAGTGGGGTGAATCATCTAACCATTTTCTAAAGATAAGTGTAGCTGGACTTGTCCAAGTGGAGACTCAACAAATATTTTCTTTCATATCCATAGGGTTGTGCTTATTCTTGGTGACAAAATGCTTTGCTTGTTTGAAAACATTTGGAAACAAACACTTAACATCATCATCAAAATTTCAAACCCTTTAGGAGGCAAATATAATTGACCAAATTCATGTGTTATTGCTTTCCCTTGGGATTCACATCCTTAGAGTTTTCTAAACACTTTAACTTACATCTCAATTTTCCTATTAAAGATTAAACAATAAGAAAACCCTTTCCTTGAATTCTTCAAATTTCCACATAACATACTTTGTGGGATTCGAAGAAATTAAGACATTGGACATCTAGTTTGGAAAACCTAATCAAAGAAGTGTTTGTGGTAAAACAAATTTACTAAAGAAAAGATAACAAAATTAGCTCTCACATGTGTTGAAACCTCATGATTTCCAAGAAATTCAAAATCCAAAAACAAAAGTCCTTGAGTCAAAGTTCAAAATTTACGAGTCACACTCAAAAGGTCATCAAGAAATACAATAGGAAGTGCAATCAAAAGCAACATATCAAAATAAGCAAAAAATTCACAAGGTTCTATAGACTCATTCCTTTGAACAATCCGGAAATGTATGCTCAATTCAAACCACTTCTTAGTTATAGAGGTCCTTAGAAGTATCGTATGTTCTTCAATATCGAGGTCTAGTAAACAAATCATCTTTTTAGGTACATCCTAAGATCAAAATCAAACCTTCATCCATCTTTGAACATCAAAACCAAAATCATCTCATCATCAACTCTTTGAAAGTCTTGAAAACATCCTTTATGTTAAACTTTGGGCAAATCATTTGAAATCAATCCAAAATCACCTTGTTTGAATGTGTGTAGATGCATCCTTCTCCACATATTTGATCAAATTATCAAAACTTGTGAACAAATTCATCCCTTGATAAACATCCAACATCTAGGGTTTTAAGAGTTCGTTATCAAAATCATCTTGTTTGGAAAGGAGTGTTTAGATGGATCCTTCTTCTCACACCTAGACAAATTAGCATCTTGTGAATGATTTGACTCTAGGACAACATCCAACCTCTTAGAGTTCGTGAATTCACCAAAATCCAAATCCAATCAATCCTAAATCAAGTCCTAAATTTTAACATACCCTTCAAAATTTTCTCAAAGAGTTCCAATCATCCATCAAAAAATCCATCTAGCATCCATATCATTATCATCCTTTGATCTTAGCATCTTCCTAATTTTTTCTCTTTTGTGCCTAAAGATATATCAATCCAAAGAATTAGAGATCATCTCCCATATTCTTAAGAACTGATCCATATTTTATGGTGCAGACTAGATCTCAACACAAGAAGAACATGGAAGCCAACAAAGAAACACTCGCTTCAAGTGACCTAAGCCAAACAAACTCTGAAATGAATCCCATTGAATCAAGCAATCCTTTAACTAACTTTCTCTCATCATCACAAAATCCACAAGAGGAAATCCAAGAAGAATATCTTACCTTTGGGATGTCACATGAAGAAATCACCGAAATGATCCAAAATCTAGAGAACCATAAGATCATCAATATCATGATGAGGCTTAACCCTTCACTATACATGCTTGAACTAGCAAAACAAGGGGCCAAATTACCTTCTGATTTCAATGTGAGTTCTATAGTGTAACCATCTTTGGAAGGTCATGCCTCCAATTTCATCCACACTCCCCATCTCATCTACACCCCCAACCCAAAGCATCACTCAAAACATCCCACGAATCACAACATCTTTTGCTCCAACTCAACCTAATGTTAATAAGGGAAGTGAATTTCTTAATGCCATTCAAACACACCCCCATGTCAATAATCAAGACTTGGATGCAAACACCATTTTGGAACAAAGCATACCCCAAAATCCATTACATAAGTATGCCCCTCTCACTTTCCATGATCCTAATGATCCATCATCATCATCCTTCCACACAACACCCCAATCTTCTCTCCCCATAACTTCGCAAGTAGAAGGTGACATGTTCAGACCTGGGGACATTTTTGACACCACATCATTTCCTCAAGAGATCACATCCCTCACATTTTCACCTCTTCTGCCATTACCACCATTATCCACACCACTACTTGGCTTATGGCTCCCACCTTTACCAAATATCAATCAAAACCAAACCAACATCCCAAAAATTAATCAAAACATCACACCAAACTCTCAAAACTTGTCATCGATATTGTAACAACATATGATAACTACACAAGCAATCATGGAATCATCAAGCACCCCCCTAACATCTCAAAGCATGGGCTCTCAAGGACCAACCACATCGATTGCACCATTCACCACTCAAACTACCAACACGACATCACCACTCACCACCACCACAAGCACCATTCTGAATCCACAACCACCCCCACCACCACCAAGCTCTAATATATCAAGCCAATACATCATGGCATTACAAGAAGCTCAACAAACTGCTTATCAAAAGGCATTCCTGCAAGTACAAAAGCAAAAAGCCGTGCAAATAGCTGCTCAACAAGCCACGCAATTAGCTACTCAACAAGCTGTGCAACTAGCTTCCCAACAAGCCACTCAAGTGGCATGAGATGCTCAAGTTTCCAAAATTGCACAACAAGCACAACATTCTACACAAGAACAAGCCTTATTGCAACAACAACAACAAAAACAAGCCACTGAAGTTGTACAAGCACAAGCACAAGCGGCATAAACACAAGCACAAACTCAAGCTCAAGCTCAGGCGCACGCCCAATATCAAGCACAACAAGCACAAGCAAAAGCATAGTTTCTTGCACAAAAACAAGCAGCACAACTACAAGCATATAAAAAAGCAATTAAAGAATACCAAGAGCAATAAGAAGTAGCCCAATTAGCAACCCAACAACAAGCATTGTTGGTGCAACAAAAATCACAACAACAAGCTCAACAATAGGAAATCTTAGCACAACAACAACAAGACCAACAATAAGCATTGTTTATACAACAGTAAGTGCAAGCATACATGGCTCAGCAAAATGTGCAGATATCACCAATCAACACATCAGCCAATCCACCCATCACATCCACAAGCGAGCCACCTCAAAAGACTTTCATCCCACCTCCTAATTTGCAAAATGATATGACAACACAAATCAGGTTGCTCATGCAACAAGTGCTCGATCTTCAATCAGGGTGAACCACAAGAACATCTAGTAACTTGTGTCCTTATCCATTCGATAGGAGCCTTGTGATGAAACCATTCCAAAATGGATTTGAGATCCCCAAGTTTTACAAGTACCGTGGGACAGGAAACCCTGAAGATCACATCAAGGAATTCCAAGTTCATTGCATGGAAGTCGCATATGACGATACCTATCTAATGCGACTATTTCCTAGGAGTTTGGCAGGCCATGCTATGGAATTGTTCTCTCGCCTACCCACAAGCATCAAGACATTCCAAGAAATCATAGACGCATTCATCAAAAACTACACATGCAATATCACCATGGATGTTAGTCTAGAGGAACTCTCATGTCTGAAACAAGGTAAGAATGAATCATTCGCTTCATTCCTACAACGATGGTGATCCAAGGCCAATCAGAGAAAATGGGTCATGCCTGAGGAACAACAAGTATGCACCATCATATCCAACCTTGACGGCCTCTTGGAATTCCATCTCAAGGTCCAAGGGATCACCACGTATGACCAGTTGATTTCCAAGGCGCTCAACATTGAACGAGCCCTTATGACACAACCGGGAGGATCAACTTCATATCTTGAACAACAGAATAATCACCCACCCACCAATTACAATGACAAACCTCACACATGGGAAAGAAACAAAAATGTTACAAACGATGGTGTCATCGATGCCAAAGTTGTCATCAGTGCCTCTCGGAAAAACACACCCGCACCTCAACAACAAATCCAAAACCATCATCAAGCAAACACAATAACACAACAACCCAACAACCAAGCAATCAATAATTTCAATGGCCAAAGAGGACCTCCACAGCGAAACAAGAACTTCACCAAGCGAAAGTACACCACTCTCGAGGAACCGCTTGAAGTCATCATGAAGAAATTACTAAACAAGAACCTTATCAAGATTCCCACCTATGAGAACTACCAAGAAGCAGATGTTAAACCTCCTTGGTACAATAAAAATCAACTCTTCAATTTCCACAAAATCAAAGGGCATACCACGAATAGCTGCATGAGACTAAAGAACATAGTCCAAGACCTTATTGATCAAAGAATCATAAACGTGGAGCAACCAACAGGGAATCAAAATCTCAAAATATACACAAATCTGATGCCTAACCATAATAATAAAGGGAACAATAATACTGATAAGGGGAAAGGAACCCTCACAAACATGAATCACGTGTATGAAACTATCATCGCCTCCCTAGATAAATACTACATAGTAATCACTATCAAAGGAGCTCAAGCCGATTGTGGAGTCATCACAAGAGGCAAAAAAGTTATTATTGTAGGATCATCCTAACCAAATAGAACTTTCATATCCAATTCAAGATCCTTTCCCAATGGGTACAATGTCCTTGATTAGCTAAAAATAATTCCAACATAGATTTCAATCATGGAGTTATTAAAAATCTCATCCACCCACAAGAAAATCCTTGAGGAAGCATTGGCTTCATCCACCATCCCCGCAGATCTTGATGTGGAACAATTCCAAGCTATGGTCGACAATATCATTACCCTGAACCTCCTTACATTATCCAACCAAGACTTTCCCACTCAACCATCTCATAACCGTGCACTCCACTTAGAATTCCTAGTGTAGAAATGTAAAGTTAAGCGAGTCTTGGTGGATGGAGGTGCAGGCTTGAATATTTGTTCCCTCAAGTTCATTAAATAGTTAAAAATATCAGAGGATTCCATCGATAAAGGAAAGGGTATTACAATTAGAGAATATGATGATCAGGAAAGAGTGTCCTAAGGCACAATCAAAATCCCTATTCAAGTAGGGCCATCTATCATGGAAACCACTTGTCAGGTCCTAGACCTCAACTTACCCTATAACATTCTCCTAGGACGTCCATAAATCCACGCAATGCAAGTGATAACATCAAATTTCCATCAATGTTTCAAATTCACACATGAAGGACAAGAGGTCACCATCCATGGAGATCCCGAGCCATTCTCCTACTACAAGAACCTTGAGGCAAAATACTACAAAATCCCTCAAGTGCCTAAAAATGATGAAGGCCTATCAACACCGTACATTGATCGAGCTACTCTCACATCCACTTCTGTGACAGAGACATTTGCCACTCCCACCATTCCCACCATCTCTGATATCAAAATCATCATCCAGGATAATGGTTGCGGAAACTTCACGATTCCCAAAAATGCTTTGTGGTAGGAGAGTTACCACAATCTCCCAGATCACAAGGATGCCCACAATCAAATGAAGCCTCCACATCTCAAACATCTCTTGAAGACTATCCCAATTTCACAAGTTGGGGAGATCTTAGCCAAGAAGGCATAGAGGAGGACCCATCTCATCTTCTATATCAAAATGATAGACTAGTAGCCAATCTACCAATGGATGACAAAAGAAAAGGTTTGCAAATGATGCTCGCAATGGGCTATGACAAAAACCAGAGACTTGGACAAAATGACAACGGGCTTATAATACCTATCATTCCAGAGATGTGAAGGAGAAATCTTGGCCTCAGATGTACCCCTCCAAGTATAACCATACAAGGACAAGGTCCCCTAGTTAAAGTAGTCAGGACTCGCCGTGAACCAACACCAGCTGAACTTTTCTTACCTGTATCCACTGGCTGCGTCATAGATAATTTCACTTTTGATATAACTGATGTTTGTAGTAGTAGTGATGATGAGGATCCCATAACCAACCTACCCATGCTCTTTGAGGATACCACCATTCTCATCATCAACACCTTATCCTTTGAATCAGATCATCAAAATCATGAAATCCATCTAGTTTACCCCCAACTCATTGATTATTACCAACGAGGACCACCAATTCTAGACACATTCGAAAATGATGAGGCACACTTAGAATTCATGGGACTACGGGATAATATTTTGTGTGGGGATCACAAAGCAAGGTTCATCATTGAGTTAGATACACAGGCCTATTATGGGGAAATGATTAAATCCCTCATTCGCAAAAGTGAGAAATTAAGAATAATATCTAAGTCCTTGAGTGAAAACCACACTGTGGCACTCTCCGACATGAAAAAAGTAAAAAGAAAGGATGCATCGAATGGTGAAAACCTCTTCGAGGTGCCTGAGGATGGGGGATTCAATCTTCCTTTCAAAGCTATCCATCAAGAAAAATCAGTGGTCGTAGCAAAAGAGTGCAATCCAGTTAATCTAGAAACAGAGGAGACCCTGCACATCACATTCTATGCGAAATCGTTACTATCAGAAGAACAAGAACTCCTAGCAGCCTTCTTAAGAGAGAGACACGTTAACTTTGCATGGAGCTACGTAGAAATTCCAAGGATCGATCCATAAATTATAGTTCATCATCTAGTAGTATATTTTGAAGCAAAGCCTATCCGACAAAAACTCAGGAAAATACACCCTCAAATTGCCTTGCTAGTCAAAATGGAACTAAAGAAGCTATTAGATGCAGGATTTATTCGACTAATAGATTATCCAGAATGGGTGTCAAACCTAGTGCCTATCTCAAAACCTGATGGGGGCATCAAAATCTACACAGACTTCAGGGATTTAAACAAAGCATGTCCAAAAGACGATTTCCCATTGCCCAACATTGACATGATCGTAGACATGATGGTGGGACACAAAATGCTTTCCTTGATGGACGGTTTCTCAAGATACAACCAGATAATGATTGCTAAAGAGGACCAACACAAAATGACCTTCACTTGTCCATGGGGGACTTACTGTTGGAACATGATGTCATTTGGCTTGAAGAATGCAGGAGCAACATACCAAAGGGCCATGACATTAATCTTCCATGACATGATCCATAAAACTATCAAAGATTATGTCAATGACATACTAGCCAAATCCAGAAAGAAGAAGGATCACATAGCAACCTTAAGTGCCATTTTTGATAGACTGGAGGAATACAAGGTCAAATTAAATCCAAAGAAGTGTGTCTTCGGCGCACAATCAAGAAAGTTGCTAGGATACATAGTGTCAATGAGAGGTATTGAGGTAGATTCAACAAAAGTAAAATAAATCCTTGAGATGGAGGCACCCAAAACATTAAAGCAATTGAGAGGTCTCCAAGGCAGGCTTTAGTCCATCCGAAGGTTCATAGCATAGCTGGCAGATAAGCAAAATCCATATTCTCACCTACTTCACAAGGGAGTAGCGTACAAGTGGGATAAAAAGTGTGAAGAAGCCTTTAATAAGATCAAAGAATATCTACTTACACCACTTGTCCTAATGCCACCAATCCCAAGAAAGCCATTAATTATCTATGTGTCAGCAACAACAACAACCCTTGGAGCTCTTCTAGCTCAACACGACGAAAATGGAACAAAAAGGGCCATCTATTACATTAGCAGAACAATGGTGGGGCATGAGTTAAATTAATCATTCATCGAGAAAGCATGTCTAGCAATAGTGTTTACATCATAGAAATTCAAACATTACATGTTGGCACACAAAATAAAACTCATCGCCAAAATTGACCCTCTCAAATACTTACTATCCAAGGAAATGCTCACTGGAAGAATGGCTAAATGGGTCATGATACTATCAGAGTATGATATTGAATACGTGGAACGAAAATTAATTAAAAGCCAATTTATCGCAGATCAACTTGTAGAAGCACCAATCTACTCAGAGAATCCTCTCATATCAAAATTTCCAGACGAATCCATCTTCAATCTCAACATAGCCAACCACTGGAAAATTTACTTTGATGGCTCATACACACAACATAGATCATGAGCCGATGTCTTCTTTATCACCCCATAGGGGGACTACATACCAAGGTCCTATAAATTGGCATTCCCCTGCACCAACAACATTGTGGAATACAAGGCTTTAACCATAGGTCTCAGAATAGCAGTGCAGTGGCACATCATGGCCCTCAAAGTATATAGAGACTCTCAACTTATAATAAATCAAGTGAATGATGAATACCAGACTAAAGATGACAAGCTCACTCCATACAAGAAACTGGTGGAGACTCTTAAGGAATCCTTTATCGAGATCACATTCGAGCAAATTCCCAAAGCCAACAACAGAGCAATAGATGCCATGGAAACAATCAGATCCTTACTAGAAATACCTAGCAATGTCCTAAAAAATGAATTCTTAGTAGAGCAGCTTCTCATGCCCACATTTGAGGTACCAGAGTCAAATTTTGTGTGCGAAATCGTTGGTCCCGGTGATCCCTAGTACCATGATGTTTATACTTACCTACGAATAGGTGTCTTACCTACTGCCTCACCCTCAAGATTGAAAAGAACTTTCATTAAAAAGTCATCTAGGTTTGTCATACTAGGAAATACCTTATATCGAAGAAGCATAGAGGGAACCTTATTACGTTGCCTTAATACTGGTGAAGCCTTGACTGCTTTAATTGAGGTGCACAATGGGATTTGTCGTTCACACTCAAGTGGAATGACCTTGGCCAAGAAATTGCTGAGGATGGGGCATTATTGGCCTACAATAGAAAGAGAAACACATGACTATGTCAAGAGGTGTTTACAATGTCAGCAGCATGGGGACCTCATCCATGCTCTAGCTCAAGAGCTTCATCCCATCATCACACCATGGCCCTTTTCACATTGGGGACTTGATCTCATTGGAAAAATCATTCCCACTTCATCTAATGGCCACAAGTTCATCATAACCACCATTGAGTACTTTACCAAGTGGGTGGAAGCCATACCCATGACATATATAACTGGGAAGCGGATATCAAATTTCATCCTGAACTATCTCATTTTCTGCTATGGTGTCCCACAAGGCATTATCTCATATAATGGGACACCATTCAAAAATCAAGATGTCCGCAACTTGTGTGAAAAATTCAAAATCCAACATCCCTTCTCCACCCCATACTATCCCCAAGGCAATGGCCAAGCAGAAGCCACTAATAAAACCATTTTAAAGATCCTCAAGAAAACAATCAATGATGTAGGTCGTGACTAGCATTTGCTACTCAATCCCACCCTTTGGGCCTATTGAACTAGCATCTGCACACCCACCGGTGCCACCCCCTTTCTCCCTAGTCTACGGATCAGAAGCAATACTCCCAATTGAGATTGAGCTCTCATCACTAAGAATATCACTACAAAACCTCATCATAGATGAAGAGTACTGAGTATCAAGACTGAATGAGCTAGAGCTATTGGATGAGTAGTGTATAGATGCTTTAAATCATTTGCAAGTCTATCAGAATAGACTCAAGAGGAGCTATAACAAGAAAATCAGAAGTAGGACTTTCCACGTTGGAGAACTGGTACTAAAGGAGAATTAGAAGAACATACCAAATCCAAACAACAAAGGAAAATTTGAACCCAACTGGTTGGGACCATTTGTTATCACATCAAGCTATAAGTTAGGGGCATATCAGTTATCAACACCCGAAGGGGAACCTCTGCAAGAGCCCTTGAATAGCTCTCATCTCAAAAAGTTTTATGCCTAATCTTTCAAGGTGTAGAACCAAAAAATAAAAATAAAAAAATTAGAAAATGTCTTGAAGAAATGGTTACCTTGGTGAAAACCTAGCAAACAGGTGTCTTGGTGACAAAAAAAAATTTAAAAAAAGCAAAAAAAAAAAAATTTATTAAAAAGATTAAAAACAGTAAAGAAAAAAATCGTTCTCTAGTGAAAACCACTTCGATGGCACTTTGGATAGGTACCTTGGTGAAAACCTAGCAAACAAGCGCCTTGTGTAAATAAGCACTTTCCATCCACCAGGATCTTTATGGCTTGTTCTGCATCATCCATCCATTACATTTCCATCATCCATCGCATTCAAATATTCATCCATCACTCATCCACTTGCAATCCGCACCATAGCTTGATCTTGTGTTCATATCATGATCCCTCCTAGTACTACTTGGCCAATCCTCAAGGTTAGTTTGTCCTACCTTTATCGGAGTAGTCTATTGCATCACACTGGGGGCATGTTCTCATCACATCGGATTCGTGTATATTCTTGAAGTCCTAAAATCAGAAAATCCAAAACATCAAAACATCAAAAAATCACCAAAATCCAAAAACATTCAAAACATATCAAAATCCAAAAAATAGGTCAAAAAGTCAATCAAAAAGTCAAAACAGAATCATCTTGTCGAACTACGAGTCTCTGAGCCTTGAACGTGGGCAAGGTTGATCTTTGATTATCCCTCGAGACACTTAGGTCAATCCTTTAGGAGTCTATCATAATAAACTAACATTTCATCATGTATATCTTCATCTGTAAATCGGTCAAATCGTCAGTCAAATTGCATGGTCTCTGCATGTATAATGTAGGCAAGTCTAATCTGTTGATTAGCCCCCGAGGCCCCTAGGATAGGTCCTTAGGTTAGTATCTTGGTCAAAATCTCAGAGAACCCCAGAACATTAAAAAATCAAAACATTTGAAAATCTCGAAAATACCAAAAAACAACCTCAAAACATTGCAAAACTCCAAAAACATCCAAATATTTGAAAAAATCCATCTATCTCATCTCGCTTTCACCCACAATAACATCACTCATAATAAACGATCGTCATCCTCAACCTTTGGTGAAACAATTGGAAACAAGTCTAGCAGGTTAAAAGTGAAAACTCAAAAACATCAAGTCTTAGGTCTAAGTCAGTACGTAAACAGGTTGGTCAATTCTTTGTGTCGGTATCTAATCATCCAATCAAACACATTTCAGTCATCTGATAACATGATGTCCTAGGATGTATTCTTCCTACAATGAGCATTATTTATCAGAAAGAACACTTTGGATAAACGAAATGATGTGTCGCCATCCACTAACATGTCCTAGGATGTATCCTTCCTGCAACAGGCATTATCTTTTGACAATAGCTTTGATTCTTATCGTTGAAAACACATTTCCTTTTAGTTAGCGGTATTGAAGAACATCAACTTGTTTTTTTACTTTGTCTTTATCTTTTGACTTATCGCATTGCGCTCATTCCAAGGACCTCTTGATGATATCCGAAAAAAAGATTTAGAGAGATAGGAATGGGGCAATGATCATTATCTTTTTGTCTGTTGTGCTTGTTGGATGTTCTTGTAAAATAACCTTGGCGAATACTTGCTTTGTTAGATATGTATCAAGGGTGTTTTGGGCAGCTTGTTGACTATTGCATTGATAGGTTATACCTTTTTGTGCTTTGGTCCGAGGTGTTTGAAACTTCTAAAGTGCATCTTAGCAAGGTTTTTATATGTCAGGTGTGAACAAGAATAGTCCTATCTATTTGTCAAGTCAAATTCCATCACACTAGGTACAATGCCATCCTAGTTCTCTATACCTTGATGCATCGTATCACCTGTGTTATTAAACATAAGGAAATTGGCCCTTTGAAAATCCTAGCTCCTCCACAAGTAATCATCATCATTTGCATATTTCATCATCTTATGTCTTGTTGAAATGTCTTCTTCTCTTTCATCCCTTCTTTCTCATCATGCTAACAAGTTACTATGATAGTTAATCATCATCATCACTATCATTGATCCTACATCCACAAATCATGAGCACATTGCATAAACATATCATATAGGAAACACATGCATTGAATTTTCATCACCATATAAACATGTTATTATAAGTATTTTTCATAAATAAGCACATCCATTTTTCACCACATTACATCCCTTTCTCATCACACTACATCCATTTTTTCCATCACATTGCATTCATCACATAAACCGTTGCATAACATTCATTTGCATGAAACATTTCATAATCATTTCATAATAATCAAACATAGTAGGTACAAGAGCATTATAGATAATCCATTGCATTATAAGCATACATATTCACATCACATAAACATCATAAAGTCATCTCCCACATTACATTCATTTTGCATAAAGCATCACCATACCACTTTGCATTAAATGCATCACATACATTACATCACCATTTAACATGTTTAGGATAATATATTTGTTATCCTAAGCATTTTAAAACCATCTCATTTACATCATCAATACATATCATATAAAGCATGACCATTGCATTCATATTGCATCATACATAAATCATAAAAATATACATATTGTCTATCAGACATCCATATCATGTAGAACATCTCATAAATAACCACATCACAATCATTTTTGCATTTCATTGCATAAATCATTCCATACCATTATAAACATCCAAAGAATAATAGAAACATAAAAATCCATTACATTAAAAGGCATACATCCATCTATAATAATTTTATATAAGCATGATTCACATATCATTTCGCATATACACCATAGATCATCTACATATCATTTTGCATATTACATTATCCATTTCATATCACATATCATATCATTTACATCAACATAAATAAATCATCATGTAGATTACATCATCATCCATCCATATTGCATATCATATAAATCCATCTGAATATCATGAATAAACAACATAATATAAGATCTATTAATAATGCATACATCATCAGAAGGAAATGCATCCATATATACATCGCATCACACCATAACATGATTGCATAGCATATAGAAATAGAACCATCCATAAATGCATAAAAAAATGATACACATCACATCATATCAAAATCATCATCATCTCATATATATATATATATATATATATATCATCATCGGGTAATTGTCATAGTACAAAATAATTGGATCACTGTACATGTGTGTCAATGAGTATAAAAAGGCCCAACGAGCTATAAAAAATGAGCCCATGTGGCACGAAAAATATCATCTCTATCAAAGTGAGGTCTACCCATCCTATTTGTTTCCCTCGCCCCTGTCACCATGACCCTCTACTAGTCTGTGGCTGGTCTACTGTGAGTAATCTAGGGCCCACTCTACTCTGGGTATGGCCTAATGATAATGCATATGATAATAGTCTGCCTCCCAGACTACCTCCCTGTAAGAGCGAAGGGACATTGTGCTCTGAGAGGAGGCTGCCATACTCTCTAGCTGCTGCCTCTGACCCATCTCTATGGCCTGCCTCTACAAAATAACCTGGTCTCTCTCAGTATTGGCCTGATCCCTCTCCATCGTCAAGGTTTGAACCTAGGCCTACAATTGTGTAATCAGTGCATCTCTGGGATCTAGCTGCCTTGTTGGCTGAACATGAGGTTGATCCTCACCCTTAGCTTGTGGTGGTGCATCTGCCTGATCCTGCTGCCTGGCTGGCACTTGCTTTTGGTCCTGCATTTGAACATCACCCTAGACTAGCTAAATTGGAGCCCCGACCAGCTGATCCTGCCGCACACCATCTCTTTGTCCTCATCCTCCCCCTCTGCCCCCCATTCTCTGTTGAGCGGAGGGTACTCCTAGAACTATCAACTGCAGGGGTGGCCGAAACCAATCTCTATAGGCCTGTGTCACGCCTGCATCTGCAGGTGCTTGATCGTATGCCCACAGCCGAGCCACCAAATGTCTAAAGTTTTCCACAGCCTCTGAAGCAGGAATGTATCGCCCCCATGAACCCTGTGATACAATGCAGGAAAATATGGCCAAATAGTCATCATCTGGCCGGTCCTGTGCCTCACCGAACTAATGTTAAAAGCACCCGAGCAGGTATCTCTCCACCATAGTATGCTCCTGCCCTTGCATAAAGTGGTCCTGGTGAGTAAAGAAGATCTGCTCTGCATTGTCGGCCCATCCGGGGTGACCAAGGTATGGGCGCCAAGTGAAAACTTACATCTCATCCAGGACCCTCCTCCAATGAGGAATCTTTGCTCACCCATGTGTGTAAAGGACATACCACCTCTGTAACGCCACACTAGGGGATCCTCAAGCCCCATTAGTACTACAACGACTCGTGGCTGAAGAATGTCGATGTGTTCCCACGCCCACACATGGAGAAGTGTAACACTTGCTTTGAGTGCTTTGTCATCGAGGTAGACATACTTGTGTAAGTCCCTATAAAGAGAGGCTAGAAGAACAGGCCCCCATACAAAATGGACTAGTCTGTCGTGAACCATCCGCTCCTAGCAGAGTCCCTAGCCGGGACTAAAATATCGGCCTCATCGATCCGGGGCAACAAGACCTGAAATGATTGTTGCAACCACTAGAAGAAATGGTGATGTGAGCGTCCTATGGCGCTCTAGCTCTATCTAGCCCTTGTAGAACATAACCTCATCTATGGCGAGGACTGATTGACAAGCGTCCTGCTTGACATCCATATAAAAAATAACTCGCCAACCATGAATATGCAATCTAAGGATGTTCCAGACATCCTCTAAGGTGACAGTGGCCTCGCTAGTAGGAAGGTGGAAGGACGAGGTCTCACTATGCCATCTCTTGGCAAATGCTAACATCATCCCAAGGTGGGTCCGCACGGGCACTACGTATGCAATATACCACAGACCCATGTCCCACAGTCAATCCTACTCCCTGTCGTTAAGATCTCACAGGTAACTGAAAATCTCCCGTGATCTGTGCTCCTGAGAATAGATCTCCCTCGCCGCATCCTGCATCAAGAAAGGTCACCATGTTAAATTTTTTGAAAAATTTCATTCCGAGCATCTAAAAAACCATCCCAATGTCGCTATTTGTGAAGGCGTCGTAGTTTGAAATTTGTAAACTACAATGTTGAAGTGCTAAACTCTGAAAGAGAACCATCATGGTGCACTTTTCTACCGAGTGACGTAGTTTGGGAAGATTCCAGTTTAAAAGAGAACTGTCATGTCACACTTTAAAATGGCCCCGTTGGTGTGGGCATGAGCGTCGGAGTTTGAAGTTTGTTTCCAAACTCCAAACTCCACCGCTGTGGTGCAATCTATGATGGTGAGCCAATTTGGAACACCGAGCGATGTAGTTTGTTTTTTGAGTTGTGCTATATAGCACCGTTGTAGAAGAACTAAGTTTAAAAGCATTAAATGAACGTGAAAAATGAAAAACAAAGCTCAAGTAAGGATCACTTACCTGTGCCCCAATGTTGGGTGGTCGCTGGTATGTCTGGACTCGATCGGAAATGTGTATCAGGAGTTGTCATTGCACCATCTCATCAGAATGTCAAAGCTCAAATCTCAAAATTGCTAAAGGGCTATGTGTGAAAATGAATTGAAAGTGACCCCTCGGAGCCCTTTTAAGCTTGAAAATTAGGTTTTTTTTCACCCTGATTGGCTATCCTACTAGGGTTTTGGACTCTTGAACTTGTTTTTGTCTGGTTGAGGCTTGTTTTACATCGTATTATTGCATTTTGACATGTTTTTGGCCTCTTGGAGCCTTTTTGGACCTGTCGGGCACCTTGTCCTCTTTTTTCGCGAGATCACCCAAAAATCAAAATTTTCATCCAATCTCTCGAGGGGCAGTATGGTAGCATGTTTTCTCTCGTCGAGCAGTAGTGGGGCAAGATTTTGAAAATGATTTTTTTTAGCTTTGATCAAGACCATTTATTCTTTGAACCAATGCAACGAGTGCATTGCTTCAAAGAGGGGCAAAATGTAGACACGTAAAATGTACTGATTGACATTAGACACCTGATCCTGACCACTAAAATTATTTCATCCCGAATCATCCTTTAGTCTAACCATTTAATCAAATACCTTTATTTGATTAAATTCATCAATATTCCTCTCTTAATTAAATAAATCAATTATCTAATTAAGTCATCTTTTCTCGATAATTAAATTAACCACTATGATCTAATTATCCTATTTAATTAAATAATTAATTTTATTTGATTAAATCTCTAAATTCTATCTATTAAATTAAATAAATTAAAACCTTATTTAGTTTAATCTAACATCATCTCTTTTAACTAAATAAATCAAAAGTCATTATTTAATTAATCCTTTTATCACATTCTTCTCATATTTGATTTAAATAAATCCACAAATTTAAGTCAAATAGGTCACATCATTTAATCACTTCATTAAATTTCATTAAATTAATTAACCTTGATTAATTTAATCTCTTCTCATGTCTCATCCTCCATCTTTTACCACTTGCACATGAAAATAGAGTTATTTGATTTATTAAATCTTTATTTTCTTCAACAAGGCATCTTTTAAGGAATATTCCTCAAGTATGAATTCAAAATCCAAGTGGACTTTGTCCTTCCAACAAGGCATTTACTCCTCTAACAAATTTCTTTTTCCTTGAGCCAAGTGGCATTCAATGCACCTTCTTTCCCTCTTACATGTCATTCCAACAAATTCAAAATTCAAATATATGCATTTATTGACACATTCTTCAAAACTTGCACATCCTCCATCCATTCACTTGTTGACAAGTGGAACTTTGTGATTGGCTAATTCTTAGTCCCACATTGCTCCATTTTGGAAATTCTTCCATCTTCTCATTCTATAAATAAGAGGATAATCTCCTCATTTTATCATCCACAATTTGAGTAAACTTACTATGCTCAAATATTTAGCAATCTTTATCCATATTTTTGAATTTGTAGCTAGGTTATGTATATTTTTATCTTGAAGCCCTCATCATTTTTTATCAAAGTGGATCACAACCTTCATCAAATCATCAAAGTTAGCATTGGAGTTGGGAAAGGGCCAATTTTCACATCGAATTGGCACCAATTCCCCCATGGGATCAAGAGTTTGCATTGTCTTCAATAGGATTTAGTTTACTTTCTTGTTCTTTCATTTCATTCTTGTTTTATTTCCTATTTTAAGCTTTGCTAATGGATTTCATGGGGAATCCTTGTTCTTACTTGCATGTGATCTCCTAATGTGTTCTTTTGTTGTGTTTTTTAGGCATTTAGATTTGGGTTCGACACTAGCAAACGCAAGAGGCCTTATAAATTACAAAAACTCAAATTTCCTCTCTATCCACCACCTGAATGTGAAGTGAAATTATAAATCCCTTTAAACAGAGGGCTCATATTATTACCACCTATGAATAGGTTGGTGATCTATCCTAAAGATGTTAATGTTCCACATTGTGCATATCATCATGTTCTTGGACATCGAAGTGATGAATGTCACCAATTGAAAGAAATAATGAGCAAGTATCATTTTGATGGTGATAATTGCTATCTAATAAATCCATAAACCACCACCGAACACCTTATCATGTAATAGTTGTAGAAAATTCTCTTCTCACTATTACATGAACCCTTTCCCATCACCTATCTCGACTCATTCTTTTCTTGCACTCAATGGGGGAAAAAAGTTTCTAGCCTTGTCCTATTAATGCATTTGTCATTGTCCCTTCGTTGCGTTATTCACCTTCCACTTATATTGATTGAGATTGGGAGGCGGATGACTTTCTCTACGATTGACTTGCATCTTCCTTATTAGTCTTTTACATTTTCTTTTTCTTTCATGTGATTGCATGTGCGTAATGTGTTCCCCCATGATGTGCCATTTGATGTTCTCTCTTTCTTTGTGACATTCTTCTATATGTCGTACATTGCTTTCTTCTTTTTCTTTTCTCTTTTGCTTGCCTTTTCCTTTTGGGGATGATGCAAGGCATTGAGACCACAATGTCTCTTTCATGTTGACCTAAAAGGACCCTTTTTATTTTTATTTTCCTTTTCTTTTCCTTTTCTTGTGTTTTCATTTTGGGGATGACGCAAGGCATTGAGATTGAAATGTCTCTCTCATGTTGACCCAAAAGATTTTCCATTTTCGTTCTCCTTTTCCTTTTTTTTTTGTGTTTTCCTTTTAGGGATGATGCAAAGTGTTGAGACATCCTATGTCTCTTCCATGTTGACCCAAACAAATCTTTCTTTTTCTTTGTTTTTGCTATTTTTGTGTCATTCTTCTAGTTCTATGTATTTGGGGAATGATGATAGTTCTAAGCTCCTTACAAAATATTGCAGCAAAGAACATATTGACCCCAAATCCATAGATCCCTTATGTGTTTGGTGTTTTCCTTTGGGGGAAGCATCTTTCTTTTCCTTTCTTGTACATGGTGTAGCCTTACTTGAAAATGTATGACTTGGCCTAGGGGCTTTCCAAGTTGGTTCTCATGTCTTCTTTCTTGTTTACATTTTTCATTTGCTACTTTAATGTAATTGCTCATAGTACGATGTGTAGAAATTATTTTAAAGTGGGGGCATACATTGGCATTATTCATTTGCATTTTTCCTTTTCTTGGTTCTTAGTGCAGCCTTGTTACTTCATATGATGTGTTTTGTTACTTTGTGGAATACATTGGGTATAGTGTCCTTCATGAGCGTGATCTATCTTAGCATATTACATTCCTCTTAGTGGCTTGATGTGGCGCATTGCATCCCCTAAGTTACGAATCTTCTATTCTTTGATTGGTCCTCTCTTGGAGACATTAGACAAAATGTTCCCTAAGTTATAGACCTCGCATGAACTAAGAAAGACTCCTTTGGACATCTTTTACATGTTACATTTTTCATTTATATGGCCACCTTACATAACATAGCTTGCATGCCTATGGAGCCATCACATTTGTTCATGATTCCTAAGCATACGAAGCTGTGCTTGTTGCATAGAGCTTGAAATGCCATTTTCTTTTGTGGCGCCTTATTAAAGTTATCAGGAGGTAGAACTTTGGTATGGTTGAGTGGGAAGCCCATTATGAGGCATGAATTTTCCCCATAGCCACCTGTGTGTGTGTGTGAGTTCATACCAATCATGTGTATGTTTCTCACCTTTTTGGACTTATCACCCGATAGACAACCATGAGTTTCGTCTCCTCAGAGTGAACTTATTCATTTATTTTTCTAGACAAACAGCCTAGATCTAATCCATAATGGGATGGACAAATGATCGAAGCTTGATATGACTTTCTCTTTTTCCTTTCTCCCTCTTCATTTACATCATTCTCACATGTGTTTCTTGCACTCATGTTTAGTTTGCCATGGGATCTTCATCCCGAGGGCTTGATCATCCCTCTTGATCATTTTTGTCTCATCTTGTTAAGCTTTAGTTCATTGAAACCCCTCTTGATATGCATGTTCGACTACTTTAGTCTGAGTTTGAAGCAGGTTCATCCTCTCACTAAAGTGGGGGATAACTGTGGACACAGAAAAACTAACCCTTCTACTTTTTCTCATGTTTGGGCCCTCCTAGTGGACTTTGAATTGATTTTTCCTAGATTTAATGTTGTAACATGGTGAACACATTCACATTAAGTCTTGGACCCTTGTGAATCATTAATATTTCTAGGATGTCTTATAAAAGTGTTGTGAAGTGTTGTAACCCACTTTCACACTTTTCTAGGACCCTTTTATTGTAATTCACTTAAATAACCCCTTTTTATCACTCACCAAGTCTTATTTCAAAGTGTTGTAAAGAGTTGTAACAAACTCTCATGCTTTTCTAGACTTGTCATCACTAATTCAACGCTTATGTTTAAATGAGGCCTTAATATACTTTTCAAACCTACTTAAGTGTATTTTTGAGAATATTCCCTTAAACAACATTAAATACACTTTAATCCCTAACACCTACTAAAATTTCCCTAGTGGTACCAAGTCGCCACCTTGGGTAACTTAGACCCACTGGGCACAAAAATCAAAATAATTTTAATTTTCTAGTGGGATTTTATTCTCTTGACCTTAAGGTCAGCCTGTGATGTGTTATTTTTGGGAAATTTAGTAAAATCAAGTATAAATAAAGGGTGTTTCTCTCATTTTAATCCTAATTTATTCATTTAATCATCCAAGCAATTATCAAGCATTCACTCAAGCATTCTAAGCATTATCAAGCATCCATTGGAGCATCTTGTTGCATATCTTTAGATTTCAACATCAAGGGTTTGGTGAGTTTGTGAGATTTTATGTTATTCATTCATCATTCTCTTTTTATTCTATTTCATTTTATAGGGTTTGATTACCAAATCGGGGTTTGACCAAGGCAAACCCCTATTCTCTAACCCTTAACCCTTTTCCCCCTCTTTGCATGTGTGTTTTGCAGGTCTTGTATGCAGATTTTCCAAATAGAAAGGTGTTAAAAAGTGGTCAATAATCCATCAGTCATTCAATTCAACAAAGCCCTAATTGAAGCTTGGAGACTTCTTTCAGCCCATTTTCTACAAAATCTGAACCAGACACCTGTCAGGAAGGGAAGTGTACACCAAAAGCTACAGATTCCAATCCTAAATCTCTTGAGATTCCTAGGTGGACTAAGTCACCATTTGTGGTGGATTAGTCCCACTACCAATCTTGAAAAGTGATTTTTACTTTTTTGAGTACCCATTTGGCAGAAACTTGTTCTAGTAAAATCTCCTCAAAATAAGACTAAGTCACCCAGCTTGGCGTAAGTGTCCCAATTGGCTTCAATAGTAGAATCTACAAGATTCTAGAGCCTCTCCACATCACATTTCAATTTCTAGGTGCACCTCTCCAATCTTGTTTAATTATGTTATTGTTTACTTGCATTAGTAGGTCATTTTGCATACATCACTGTGTTTTCAAACAACTTGCATTTCTTAGGTTTTGTATTAATAAATCATTTATTTAATCAGTTTATTGTATTTAGACATTGCATTTAGGCATAATTCATCCATATTTGCATTTATTTTGAGTGTATACATTGCCCATTTTGGACTATCTTTCTCCATTTAGGTGAAAAACCCTATAAGTGCTAGAAAGCCATTGGAAGCCAAAATCTTTGTTTACAGTATGATATTTATGTTTATTTCTATTTAAGTTTTTGTAACTGTTAAAGATCTTTAAATTTTTGCATTTAGGCATAATTCATCCATCTTTGCATTGATTTTGAGTGTATACATTGCCCATTTTGGACTATCTTTCTCCATTTAGGTGAAAAACCCTAAAAGTGCTAGAAAGCCATTGGAAGCCAAAATCTTTGTTTATAGTATGATATTTATGTTTATTTCTATTTAAGTTTTTGTAATTGTTAAAGATCTTTAATTTTTTTGTATTATTCTCCTCTCAAGATTAGTGTAGGAAGTTGTTCCGCTACCTTAGCTTCCTTATAAGTGGTATCAAACCTTGATCACCTTTGGTTTCAATTGTGGATTGTTGGGTTTTTTAAATTGATCCAGATTTGAGTGGGAGCTTGTGTAGAAGAAAATTTGTGATCTTGTTGTGGGAATTTTTAGATGGTAAGTTTAGCAAGGAGAATAGAGGTGGATAAATTTTCTAGAAATAATTTTGAGATGTGGAAGTTGAAGATGGGGGATCTGTTGATAGATCAAGATCTGTGGGATGTTGTTGATGATAATGTTTCAAGGCCTATAGGTCCTACTCAAGCTACTCAATATGATGTTATGGACCATAAAGCCAAGGGTCTAATCAGATTGTGCTTGACAAACTCTATTTTAATTAATGTCCATGAAGAGACCTCTGCACATAAACTATAGAAGAAGCTTGGTGAGATGTATTAGGCCAAATCTTTAGTGAATAAGATTTTCTTGATGAAGTTGCATTCCTTGAGAATGGAAGAGGGTGGACGAATCACATACCACTTGGAAGAATTCAATATGCTGGTGGCTCAATTGGCATTCATTGGTGTCAAAATGGATGAGGAGGAGAAATGTCAGATCTTGCTTTGTTCTTTACCTGATTCGTGGGATTCTCTTGTTATGGCTATTAGGAGTACTTCTATTATTTTGAAGACTAAAGATGTGGTGGGTTCTTTGCTTTTTGAAGAGATGAGGAGGAAGGTATCCATCACTTCCAAGAAGGCCCTAAATTTTCATGGAAGACTTAAGGAAAAAGGAAAGAAGAATGAGAAGCATTACAAATCCAAGTTTAGGGGGAGATCTAAATCTCTGGGAAAGTCCAAAGTTATTTACTCGAACTGCGATAAGCCTGAAAATGTTTATAAGGAATGCAAAGAAGAAAAGAAGAAGAAAAAGAAGAAATTTGATTCTAATTCTCAGTCTTAAAAGGAATATGGTGATGCATTTATTGTAGCTTTGGCAACTCATGCAGGTACTGATGCATGGTTAATTGACTCATGTGCATCTTTCCATATGACCTTTAATAAAGATTGGTTTTCTGAATATGATGAATTTGATGGAGGTAAGGTGTACTTGGGTGATGATTCTCATTTAGACATTGTTGGTCGTGGTAAAGTTAAAATTAGGTTTCCTAATGGTATAATAGAAATGATTAATGGTGTGTTGCATATCCCTGAATTAGCACAAAATATGTTATCTTTAAGCAAACTAATAGATGCGGGTGTGCAGGCAGTATTTTTTGATGCATGATGCAAGATGGTCAGAGGTGTTATGGTGATTGCTAGAGGTGTCATATACGACACATTGTATAAGCTTGATGCATGCACTGTTGAGTATAATAGTACTTCTGCGAAAAGAAAGTCTATGGAAGAAATGAGGGTTTCACCTTTAGTAGATGGACATGGCTTTTGGGTACCCAAGGGTGCTCTTTCTTCTCAAACAAAGTTACCAGTAGAGAAAACTATGTTATGGCACCAAAGACTTGGCCACATTGGAGAAAAGGGTCTAAGGACCTTGAAAAATAAAAACCTTGTTGAAGGTTTGTCTGATTGTAATCTTGAATTTGATTTATGTGAGCATTACATTTATGGAAAACAAAACTGTGTTTAGTTTTACTCGAGTTCTCATAAATCTTGTGGTGTATTGGATCTTATTCATTATGACGTGTTTGGTCCTGTAGATGTTCCTTCGATTGGTAAATCCACATATTATGTTTCTTTTATTGATGATTATAGTAGGACATGGGTATATTTTTTAAAGAGTAAATATGAAGTTTTCAATCGATTTAAATAATTTAAAGCAATGGTTGAGTTATAGACTAGAAATAAAATAAAATGTTTGAGGAATGATAATGGTGGTGAATTTTTCTCTAATGATTTTGATAGATTATGTAAAGATTGTGGTATTCATAGACAAAAGACAACTCCATATTGTCCATAAAAAATTGGAGTTGCAAAAAGAATGAACAAAACATTGATGGAGAAGGCTAGGAGTATGTTGAGTGGTGTTGGTCTAGAACAAAGGTTTTGGGTTGAAGTTGTTGCCACTGCCTATTACTTGATTAACAGGCCTCCTACATTATCTCTTCTTGATAAGATGCCTATAGAGGCATGGTTGGGTCGCAAGCCTTCACTAAGAAATCTTAGGGTTTTTGGTTGTGAGGCATATGCACATGTGCCAATGGAGAAGTGAACAAAGTTGGAGAACAAGGTTGTGAAATGTATCTTCATTAGATATAGTTAATGGTGTGAAAGGATACAAGTTTCAGGATCCTATTGCACAGAAGGTAATACATAGTAGAAGTGTTTATTTTTAGAGAAACTAAGCCTTCTTATGTTATATTGTAGCCAAAACAAAGTAAATAGGAAGATGCAATTCAACTTCCTTCTACACCTAAGAAAGTTGAATAAAGACCCATGGATAGACAAGAAGTTGAGGAGAGCTCGTCTAGCTCAGAATCTTCAGAAGAGGAGGAAGAACCTCCAACTCAACTTGTTCATAGGTCCACAAGGAATATACAACTGCCTGAGAGGTATACACGTGATGATTGAAGATTTATTTTTGCTTTGAATACTAACATGGATGAAAACAACTCTATATAAGAGGCATTAGGTATGAATGATGTAGAATCCTAGAAGATTGCTATGGATGAAGAAATGACATCTTTGAAAAAGAATGATACATGGGATCTTGTACCATTTTCTGAAGGACAAAAACCTGTTGGTTGCAAATGGGTGTTCAAGAAAAAGATTGGTTTAGATGGAGGTATTGAGAAGTACAAAGCAAGGTTGGTTGCAAAAGGTTACTCTCAAGTTGAGGGTGTTGATTATGGTGAGATATTATCTCCTATTGCAAAAATGACATCCATTAGATTTTTGCTTGTTATTACTGCTACTTATGATTTAGAGGTTGAGAAAATGGATGTGAAAACCGCTTTCCTTCATGTTGACTTGGAGGAGGATATTTATACATGACATAGCTAGAGCACTACGTGGTGAAAGGTAAAAGTAAATTAGTTTTCAAATTGAAAAAGTCTCTATATCCAGCTTAAAACAGGGTCCTAGGATGTGGTATCAAAAATTTGATACGTATGTGTTGAGTTTGGGATTTGAGCATTCTAAATCATATCATTATGTTTATTATAAAATCAAGGGTGATCATTTCCTATTTATTGCATTATATGTTGATGATATGTTATTTATTAGCAAAGGGAAATGTATGATTTCAGAACTGAAATCTCAACTTGCTGCTAAATTTGAAATGAAAGATCTTGGTGCAACTAGACACATTTTTGGGATGGAAATTAAAAGAGATAGAGTGGAAAAAAAGCTATGGCTTGGCTAAAGTAAGTATGTCAATTCAATTTTATAGATATTTAACATGCAGGATTGTAGACCATTGTGTTCTCTTGTTTCAGTTGGAACAAAGTTATCTATTTCAGATTGTCCAACATCTCCATCAAAGATGGAAGACATGAGAAGAGTGCCTTACCAGAGTGAAATTGGAAGTTTTATGTATGATATGGTTTGTACTAGACCAGACATTGCCCAAGTAGTGGGAGTTCTCTCCAGATATATGTCTAATCTTGGTAGAGTTCATTGGGATGCAATTAAAAGAGCCTTTGGATATTTGTGTGGTACCTTTGATTATTCCTTGTGTTATAATAGTAATGTGATCGAAGATGAGATTTCCCTTGATATTCATGGTTATGTGGATTCAGATTGGGTAGGTGATATTGATAGCAGATGATCCACCAATTCCTATGCGTTTACTTTATTTGGTGGTGCAATTAGTTGGATGAGTATGCGATAGGCTATAGTTGATTTGTCCACTACTGAAGCAGAGTATATGGTAACTAATCATGCTTTTCTAGAAGCCATTTGGCTTAAGAGACTATGTTTTGATATTGGAATAAAACAAGGTGCAGTGACAATTTATTGTGA
>VDFB02107344.1:0-16463 GCA_007258455.2 Sequoia sempervirens | reverse complement strand
ATCATATGTAGTTGTTGTGTCAACATAATCCTCATTAGATGTTGGACATGCATCTCACCCCTCATCCTCTGAGTTGTTATAGGTGAGATATGCAAGTGTGGGATGGTGAATGTCCAATGGCCTCGTGCCACTATGTGCAGATCTCAGATATGTAGGTCACGAGTTGGATGATGGCTAGATGTTGTATCAGACTTGACTATTGCTATAAAGTCATATATGACCTATCCATATGATGTCATCGTCCTCCATATGATTGAATCTAACTCTGTAGTATAGTAGATCTCCACACTACTAGGGTCACTTGAGGGTGTAACAAAAGACCCGTGGACAACTATAAGGTGCAGGCCTGAGAAATTTGGTAGGCCTAGTGCATGTGATATGCTCAAATTCCCACACCTAAAGAAGAATGCAAAGGATAATAATGTGACCCTCCCGATAGATGAAATGATCAAGATCATAATATAAGTGCACCAACATACTCCATCCCCATGCATAAACTGTTTGATGTTGCTCCATAGCCCATATCATGTGAACGAGGCATCCATCAAGGTGTGTAACTCATCCATCGAGCACTAGATCCAAGGTGACAGTAACATGCATATTGTTCCAAATTAGTGGAATAGTAGCATGCAGGAGCCACTTAGTCTCGAAATGACCCCTAGAGTCGATATTTATGTAGAGGTCGATATATTAGTGTATGTCTCTCTTCATCTCTCATGGGGTTTGGATCTCATTAAAGTGTACAACCTCACCTCGCATAGGTAATATGAATATATAGTGTATGTCCTCAAGTGTAATTGTCATAACCCCCATTGGGAGATGAAAAGTGGAAGCATTTATATTCCACTGCTTGATGAGTTCCATCAAAATAGAATCATGATATATTATAGGTCGCATGAGATACACCTAAAATAGTCTAGTAGTGCGTAAAGTGTACTCATCCTCCTCTAATAATCATGTAACCTACTCTCAAAATAATGAAACAAGTGTCCTCCTAAACACTATTGAGTGTGTGGCAAGACTTGTAATAAGAAAGAGGAATCATCAGTCATGCATCAAAGTTAGCAACAAAGTAGTCAAAAGTAAAGCAGCTATAAAGTAGGACACAGGTGCCATTCTAGGATAGAGGCACCATCCTGGGATAGGGGCACCACTTTAGGACTGGGACACCCAAAGTGGACACAGTCACCCAATTTGGATAGGGATGTCATAAATTCTAAGAAAACCTTGAAAAATGCACAAAATAATGAAATAAACTACAGGAAAAAGGAATAGGAAACTCATTGTTGGTGTCACTGCACATTGTGCAATGTCCACTCGCAAGATCTTGAATCTCAGAGGTTGGTATGGTCATCGACTCGACATCTTCATTCCTTAGTGCAACGATATCTCTCTCTAAACCTTCAAAAAGTAAAAGTGAAAATGATGGTTAAAAATTTCATTTTTCACTAACATATAGTCAAGTTTAGTACTAGCATATCTCATTCAATTCACCATAGTGGGGGCTAGTGAACTCTAATTTTGATGTCCTCTGTTGCATTGGATTTGTAGTTTCATCCTTGATCATGCTTGATGTTTTTTGATAATTGGTGTTGTCATCTCATGATCCTATCACAAGAATTTCCTTCACCAATCTTGGCAATTTGATGTGGTTAGATTGGTACCCTGATTCCACCTTCATAAAGAAAGAAGAATCAGGGGGCATACATCTACCCTCAAATTTGGTTCTCTTTAGAAGTTGACATGTTTTTTCAAGATGATTTTTGAATTCCTAACAAATTGGTTTTGCAGGATGCATTTCCTAAAGTTGTGGTTTTGCAAATGACTACATTGGGGGCTTCATTCTCTCGTTCATGAATGATTCATAATATCCATATGAGTATCCTTTTATACAACATGATTTACTTTTAGTACTTTAGATTTCATATGCATGTAGTGTCATATGGCTGCTAAAGTGGGGACTAAATGTAGCATAAAAAATTATACTCCCTTGTAGGTGACAGTATAATTTCACACTTAGTTTAGACCTATTTTAGTGACCTTTGTTGAACATCTGAAATACTAAGAGGGGGGGGGGGGTGAATCAATATTCCATAAAACCATTCTAATAAAATCCATCTAACCATTATCACAATTCTAATTGAAGCAATAAGAGAGAACATAGAAACAAATCAACACAACCACGCAAATGAACACCAGAATTTTTACGTGGAAACCCCAAAGAGGGAAAAACCACGGTGAGGGTTATTCACAATATATTATATCCAGATACAAGATATTACAGGGCTCACTGCCAGGACTCATTGTCCTTGAAAAGGCTCACGGTCTTAATACAAAAGATGGCTAACTGCCAAGATACAAAGATAGTGGCTCACTGCCAAAAGTTTGAACTAATAGAATATACCTTTAATGTGCAGGGTTTAGTTCCAATGAAGCTTAGAATATGAAGTACTGCCTCTCACAACAGTCACTCAATAAATCTATTTTGAACCTCAACTAATAAATCATTTAGGCTTGGATCTTCACATACCCCTAAATCATCTTCACACCTTTCTTCCATAGTCACACATTTTCTCTTCAACGAATATTATATATATAAGTATAACTTATTCATCAATTAGGCTGGCCTAATTAGATGAAGAAAAAATAATCAAAACACTCTTGTTGGCACCATGTATGATTTAAAACATTTTATCAATGTAGTGCATTATACCAAGTCAACTAACATCCATAAAGCATAACTGGTCTCCTTAGTGCATTGCATACATTAGGTCAGCCAAGACTAGAACTTTTATTCATAGAACCTCCAAACCAACATACAATCCTCAAAGCAAACACCTTCCAAATCTGAGATCACATCAATGTCTCATCATACTACTATTACCTTATTTTGCTTCCAACTAAATCAGGTAACTTATTATTGTGTTTTGCATTTAAACATTAAAAGATACATCATTTTTTGCTAAATTTCATTAATGTGCATAAAGAATATTGTCAAAATAGATTGCATTATTCCAGTTTTGTAATTGCATACAAATAAGAAAGAGAACCAGCATGTATTGCAAAAGTAATCTTTAATGATGATCATAAGTGTATAATGTCCCTCACAAGTCGAGGGACTAAATAGTCTAATGCTTATAAAGAAAAGACTATACGCTTATAGATAAAAAGAAGGAAATGCACATAAAATGAAAAGGGACTCATCATTTCTTGGTAGAATGATGAATCTCATTGGCCATGTCCTGCATCATCCTGGTCTTCCCCCCTTGTCCTACTTCTGCTTGATGCTCAATTGTTGCTCCTAGATTTCCTACATCTAAAAAAAGAATGTTGTTAGAGCAATGAAAGGTCATTGATCAAAATATGTGCAAAAAATCCATAAACATGTAATCTGATGTCCATAAGCATTAAAATAGACAACATACCATAAGCGTCCAAGAAAACAAAAAGAGTAATAAAACACACCTATGATATGCTTTGTTTATCTAACTTGTTTGTTCCTTGTGCAGATATAGGACAAGTCTTTGTTACTGTTTTGATTAGCTAATTACAATATGTGGAGTAAAATGTGGCTCCAACGAGGGTTGAGCCCAACATGCTTCCCTCTTATGTTTTAGGAGGGATAGGAAATTGAGCAACTTGATCAAATCAATGATAAACATATTCTCAATGCATTAAATCAATATGGAATCACACCAATTGATCAACTTTCATTATCAAATTCAAAAGATGCAACAAACAATGTGAACTATCAAGAAGTTACTCTTCATCTTTTCACAATGAATCAATCAATAGGTTGTCATCATGCCAAAAAGGGCAGTACTTTGTTGATATGTCTTTCAATCTTCTTAAGTGGATCCAAGATCCATTTTATTAAAGAAGCAAATGATTTATGTGAGCACTAAGGCATAGATGCATAAAGTTCAATTATAGATCCATCAAGTTCAATTATGCATCCATCAGTAAATAATGGAGGAGCTATCAAGTCCTGCCTGGAACCATCATGAGTTATATGGAGCAGCCCAAGGTGAACAAATGAATGTAAGATAGCTAAAAAGGGACAGTCAAGTTGCTAATAGGTAGTCCTTACTAGTGAAGAGATAGTCTAAGGTAGACACAGTCAAATGAAGAGTATAAAGACCTTGATGCTTCCTAGTTATGATTAAATGCACATCCAGAAAAAGGGATACAAAAGATGAATAGAGAGAGGACAGTTATCACTATCCAATGGTCAAAGAAGATATGCAATTTGCTACAAATTAAGTCAAAAGGTAACCTCAATAGAAGTTTATCATAGAGAAATTTGGAGCAATGAATTTAGTCCTTTTCACTATAAATAGAACAAAAAGAAGGGAACATACAATGATCATTCTAACACTTGACGATAATCATCTATGTCAATGAGGTTATGTATTTCATGTTATAAGTGCAATGTTTCCTTCAAAAAAGGATAAATACCTGTGTGAAACACTTGACAGTTTCTTGTGGTCATTATTTCATCAAAAGACCATAAATTTGAAGGAAAGATATTCAGTAAGACAACATTCAAGACTAATGGATAGTCACAAGGTGACAGTCACCAGACTATCATAGCATGAAGGATAGTAATGAGGGGAGCAGTCTGATACATGAGTAGAGTGTCCTTTTCAAAACACCAAACAATAGTATAAAGGTGACAGTCTATGACGGCCACAAAATGAATTTGTGGAAACAAATGGTAAATGTGCATATGACAGCCATACCATATCAAAGTTTAGAGACAACAAACTTTAAGTCAAAACTAGAGATAGCTAAGAAGACAAAGATTCAAATGATAGAGGGACTGTGACTTCAATAAGAATCAAAATTCCCATGTTAAATGGCAGGTGTTATGCAAAATTATGCAATCTTCTAGCCTTTCTTCCCATGCAACTATGGTTTGATGATTCAATCACCTGATCATATTGGAAGCTCATGGTTTTGATCTCACAACAAACACCAAGGAGTGGATATCCTGTAGCAATACATGTTTGAAAGGGAAGACAATGTTAATGGAATTGAAGAGATATCCAATTCCTTTCTTCTTAAAATAGAGGATTTCAAAGGACTAGTAAGGAGGACCATCCCACTATTGTCTTTGACAATGATTCTAGAATGATTAATAGGCTCCTAGAACTGTGCTTTCTAGCATTACAAAATTTTGATTATGTATGCCAGGGAGGGTACAAGCATAACCACATGAAGTCATATAAGACAACCATAAAGCATAGAGCAGTCCAGACACATGATTATACATGCTGAAAAGGAGATAGATGTGTGAAGCTATAGTGTCTCTTTGAGGTCAAATTTCATCTCTAAATTTAGTTGATTTAGGGATTATGTTGTTGCCATCGCATGTGGAATTTAAATGGGCCTTTTTCTATACAACACTATGGAACACAAAGGGTTGCTTTTCTATATGCACTCATTGTGACTTCTTGGCTCATCTATATAAATAGAGTTGGTGTCTATAACATAATACACTGGAACCCACTATGACAAATGATCTGATGTCTAGGAACTTCAATGCGGACAAACCAATGATGTTTACATATAAATAAGTTCTTGTTACAACTAATCATTTCAAGAATTCAGAACTTCTTGGAAGAGATGCCAATGATGTTAAAAGAAATGTGTGGTTATGCAAGGGCAGTCTTTCAAGTGAGAAGATTGTCACATAACATCCATCGACAGGAACAATGACATTAAAAGAATATGCAAGTGATGAGCACATGACAACCCATGAGGGAAATAGCATTGTGATCATGAAGGACCTTTCTCCAGACTTAGTGGTGTCTTGCAATGTGAATGGAAACATAATATCAGTTCATAGTGCCATGGTAGAGGAGAACTTTTCAAAGAACCCATATGGGGTTTGTTTATAAATCACAAATAGAGAATGACAGATAAGGTTTTGAACTCGAGTCAAACTTACACCATACAAAAAATGCATTAAAAACCTCAAATTATTTCTTCATGGTTGCAGCCTGAAGAAATAATTTTCCTTCATAAAATGCAAGGATGGTATTAAGGGAGGTCGCGACCTGCGATACAAAGAAGGTTTTTCTTTATTCTTGAAAATGAAACACACAACCAGAGAATCCACATTTGTTTACAAGGAGCTTGATGTTTACATAGAGAATGTCAAATTGCTACAAGTATATACATAGGAGGTAACATATACCCATGGGTTTCCAACACTAGAGAGCTCGAAATGAGCAAAATTTGCAGAAATTGAGAAGAAAGTGAAGTATTTATCAGAAAAGAACTTACATGAGCTAAACTTGCTTGCTTTTCTTTGATTATGCAAGTATTTCTCTCATTGAAAACACCTCAATGGCGGCTAGAGCAAATAGATTTTCCACAGATGAAACAAAAAAAATGCATCAATAAAATGTACACAACTGAGACATTTGAAGCTCGAATGGCTTAAAGAATGGAGAAAAGCTAGATTTTTGTTAAAGAAAACATTTACCTTGTTTTCCTTGTATTTTGCATAGGAAATCACACAAGATCTGCCACGAAATCACCATGAAAGTGCACTTGCAGAAATCCTTGTTGGCGGCCAGAGGAGGAACTCTCCAGAAGTTTGGTGAAAAAAGAATGTGACTTTTGCAATTTTCCCCATTGTTTTGTTTTAGGTTTTCTACCCTAAAATGCTGAGTAACCTAAGGTATTTTTTGCCTTGTGATTAAACATTTGCATCAAAACTAATACATTTTTCTAGGAAAGCAAAAAATGACACATGCATTTTTTGCTTTTGTCCAAAGCAATGTCTTATGCTTTATTTGCATCAAGTTGAAATGTAAAAATGCATTATTAAGTGATGGATTTTAATCACTTATTCAATAATGTATATAATGCAAGATAAAGCATGTGTTTTCAAAGAATAAGTCAGGGGATATGTTTGATCCTTTTTCTTTTTGCATTTTAATTTCAAATGTAAAGCATTTAGTTAAATGGTGTAATTATAAGCCATTTAATTGAATGTTGTTTTTTAAATGCAAAATTGAAAGAAATGTGTGTTGATAAGAATAAGTCAAGGGAAACAGCCTGGAGACATAATGATGATGGACCAACATGGAGAAGGTGTGTGAGGTTTATCTTTGACTGTTTTGGAGGAAATGAGACCATTTTGGAGGCATTTTTGTCATGCTTTTGGTATGGTTGGGTCAGAGCTTGACTTTTCTGCATTTTGGGGGCATTTTGGAGGAGTTTTGGAAGGTTCTTTTTTGGCCTTTATGTTGCATCTGGCTAGGGTTTCTAGATGGAATTGTGTGGGTAGTTGTTTCAAAATTGCTTAAGTATCTTCAAACTTAAGTTTTAGAGAGTTATTTCTTTCTACAGGGCATTGTAGCTTACTTTGGAGCCTTTTCAAGTAGAGGACTGCATTGTAACTTAGTATCAAACATGTACAATAGTATGTAACACCATTTCTATTAATGGAATTCAGTGTTTTACCTTCTTAGAAGCTACTTCATTGTGTGTAGTGTGGTGATTGATGAATGTTCTTGTGAGTTTTGGTAACTCCTTCATGTTTGTCTCACTTTAGCACCTTTAGGTAGAATGAACATATATTTCTGCAGGTTGTAAGCTGTGTGGTGGTTCAAATAGTCTTTTTTAGTTGTGAAAGATTTCCTTTTCTTCAAAAATGTTAAGAGAACCAATCCTCCTTACAAAATACTTATGCATTGATATGTTAAAATATTTGAGAACTTGTGTTAAGTTAAGCTGAGCTTTTGATGAAATTGTATGTTAAAGCAGTTGTATAGGTCTGAGAAATCCAATTAGGTGCATCACCATAGGGATTTGATTTTTCTTTTCTTTTTTCTTTCTCCCCTTTTCCCAACAAGGAATAGTTTAGGTGACACCAAAAGGGGAGCCAACCCATAATCTGGAGGTCTACTTTCATGATAGAATACCCACAACCTGAAAGTAGTCCCATGTTGCTCCAAATTTGTTGAGTTCTTTCACAACTTGGTAGAGGGGTGCAAATTTAGATGGTTAAAAACTACCATCATAGAGACTACCATTAAAATTGTAGCATTAGAATGCTCTCCTTAAGAAAATTCGGAGTCTCCCACACTGATATGCTGAGTAGGGAACAACAGTAAAATAGAGTTTTGAACTTTGTCAAAGATAACTTTTTGCTCACAACCCAAAACTTCTCAATATCCAGGATATAGTTGTTTGAATGAGACACAATAACATGGTTAAGAGATTAGAGTCATATATTTTATTGCAGTAAATTCCAAACTCAAATACTAATGCACTAGCTCATCACAAAAGATCACTATTGGTAGAGAACAACTTCCGGTAAACTAAGTAAACTTCCCATACAGTTGTCACCATGTTGACATCAATGACAACACATGAACAACCAATAAAAACCATCTACACTTTAGGCTCATGTTGCAAGGCTCCATATTTCCAACAACCCTTACATTTATGCATTTTCAAAACCTCCCAACTAGGCCCTAATCTCCTAAATTATGCATTTTGAGGCCTATTTTATCATTTTCCAACAAATTGCAAGCATTGAACAAATGCATCCAGTTATTATTTTTCCCCTGACACTTAATGTCCTAGAAAATAAGGCTAGGACCCATTCGCCCTAGGGTGTATGGATCCCCCTATTCTATCGGGGACCAATTTTAGATATGTCGATGTTGACATTTTAACATTCAAACTTCAAACTGTAAATATCAAATATCGAAATCTATTTTTTGGGAAATTAGAGAAATTCCTATAAATGCCTAGGCTTTTGACCATTTGAAACTAGAAAGCAAAAAGAGAAGAAAAAAGAAGCAAGAGATCATTACATTTTGTCACATATATTTCAATTTATAGATTTTCAAGCTCATTTGTAAATTTGATCAAGCCTTATGTCATGATTGAAGATTGATGCCAATAGAAGAGAATGATGGATTCTAGGTTTGGGAGATCTATTTGGTTGTTTCCTTCAACCTAATGACTTGTTTCCTAGTGTTCTCATCTTCAAGATTCATATTATTTGTAGCCTAAGCAAGGTATCATTATGTCTCAAATTTTCTAAGAGTGTTTTGACTTCATCTTAGGTAGATCTTGTCATTTTCATATAGGAATCCTTCTCTAACACACTTGAGTGGGGTTTTTTACATTTTTAGCTCATAAAAACCTTAGCTGGACTTAAGGTTAGGGAACACACACTCCTGTCAATCAAATTTATTGGTTGTTGTGGAGGTAGAAATACCAAAACAGGGGTTTGACTAAGGCAAACTCCTATATAGCCACCCTCCATCTCTTTTGCAGATTTATTGTAGGTCAGGATCTAAAGATGAAGGTTTACAAGACAAACATCAGAGAGCAAATAGAGAGCTATAAGATAACATTTGAAGTTTCAAAAAAGGCCTACAAGGACCCATATGCCCTTGGGTGACTCTGTCCTCCATTTAATGATAGATCCAACTTTCTATGATAGGTACATATCACTTAGCACTTCGCAGATCTTCCTGCAAGTTATTGTTTCAATCTGTTCAACATTAGGATACTACAATTTTCATATTAGGGTGCATAGTTGAATTAGATTAATCATATAAAATCAATTTTAGTCTATTCCTAAGGCTCAATAGAATCAAATCCAAGTCTTATTGACTCCCCTTCATGGTTGAAAGTCAATCTAAACACCTTGTTTATTTGCATCCTAATGTACCTTCAAAAAAGGAGCAAAAGCAATACTAGGTTTTATAAACTAATCTTAGGGTTCCCTTTTTCTTATGTTGTATATTCCAACAAAAAACCTTATGTGGAAAAAAAAGTGAAGTGAGTAGAACCTTCATTTTTAAATAGGGAAGTTTAAATGGGCATCGAGATCCTACAAAAATCTTAAATATACAAAAAAATTTGACTTGAACCAAACATGAAAATAATTTCAAAACTAGACTTTGGACTGGTTGTAAGTCAAGTTCCTTCAAAAAGGACTTATAACTTATTTGTTCATTTTTTCTCCTTTTTATGGACTTTCATCCAGTCAAGAACTTACGAGGAAACCCAAGGGAACCAAACTTGGTCTAGTTGGACAAGTAAAACCTACAAGCCAAAATCTAAATAGTTTTAACTCATTTTAACAAACCTTTTGAATATTTCCTATCCCTCTTGAGCAATACTTTGACATAAGGACCCAAATTATAAGATTTCTTATATTAGTTATCAACAATGGGCACAATAAGGTGAAATGCACACTTATAAAGAAAAAATGAGACACATCAAAATGGGGAACAAAAGGATCACAATAATATCCTAAGATAATTATCATAGAATGAGTACAAAAAGGGTCTCAAAATAAATGGGTCTTATGCTTACCATTGAATGAAGTTCCAAATCACCTAAATGATACACTAGGATCTGTAATGTGGTAAATTAAGCACATTTTTTTCCAATTTTTAATGTATTCTATTGGACAAATAGAATCCATCCTCGTAGAGAATGGAAACATGTTGAATGTGAACATTGAAAGATCACTCCATAATTTACCAAAAGTAGACTTTCATAGTCCCATAAAATGAAGGATTTGTTTCTCTAATATACACCATTTAGTAAACAAATGCATTCTAGTTATTAGGTGAACTAAAAGATACATAAGAGTAGATATGACCCTTGACTTATTTTTCTCTTAAGAGCTTATCTAGACACTTCTCATCAACTAGACATGGTTTATGTGTTATTCTAAGAGATCAAATTCATTGGGTGATTAGGATTACTTTGAAAAAAGTTAGACACTTAAAGCTTCACCAATACAATAAAGGAAATAGGATTATCATATTACATATAGAAATTAGTTTAGCAAGTATAAGCACCTCAAGGGAGATGACTACAATTTAGATAATGTAGCTCTAATTTAAGTGTATTTATTTTTAGCACAAGTTCAACAATATAGTGCTATTGGAGAAAAGATATGAAGTGACAACATGATTTGTAAACAAGGTCCCATCAAGCATGCTAAAACTTATTAGGTTTCTATTTAACTATCCACATACTCCAAGGCACCTTTTTGGTTGAGTAAGTCCACTTAGATAAGGGCAAGGGGTGATCTCTTAGGGTGAGGATGGGTCTTCTATTGAGAGAATGAACCCACTTGATCTACAAATAGGGTCAAGAAGGTCAAGGGATCTTCATGAAGTTTTTCTAGTTTATTGACCTAATCACTCGTATTAGTGAGATAGTGTGCCTATTTTCTAATCCTTAGAAACATCAATAATAGAAATTTATAGGTCACTAGTCTTCTTAGGCTCAATAAGTCTTTGGAGAAGGCTGATTTGTTTGTTAATTTACTCTTCAAATCTAGTGATTATCTAATCCTATAATAAAATATCAAAGGAAATGGGTTATCTAAAGAGTTCAAGGTTTAAAATAGACGTAAGTCTATAGAGAAAAAAAAAAATTAGGCAAGTACAAAAAAAAAGTGATCAATAACCCTCCCTTCAATGTTCCAACTTCTTTTTGAGTTCAAACATTTAGTGTTGTCAATAACAATATTTACAATTTAGTCAACAAGCATAAACTTACTCATTCACATGAAATTGAAAATAAAATATGCACAATGCATCCATACATTTGTATCAAGCCCGCAAAACTATTGTACCATAAGTAGTTACCAATCATGAGAACACTTCAAGTCCAAGGACTTTCTTCAAGACACGGTTTTAAACAACAAAGACATAAAGATGATTGTTTTGATTGGTGAGTCAAAGATATATATACAAGTGAGAAGAACTCATATTTATATACTATAGTGATTCACCAAATCATGCCACTTGTACATTGATCAAGACAATAAAATTGATAGAAAGGCTAGAGATAAGAAAGTGGGGGGAACATACTTCAATGGTGAAAGATCAAATTGATGATCAGCTACAAATAGATAAGAATGGAGCATGCAAATCTATGAATGAAAGTGCAACATCTAGTAATCATTACACTCATTATTTACTTGGCAAGGATGTCATTCCCCCAATTGTGGTGTGTACCTAAACAATATAAATGATTTTTTTGGAGGGATCTTGTAGAGTCCATAACTCATTAATAATTGAATGTTGTCATTGGTAAAATGTTCCCCAACATGAATAGAAATGAATTTTCCTTGAGCAATGAATGTTGAACATCTATACTAGAAGAATGTCAACCAACTAGAAGAGATTATAGAGCATGTGATAGAGAAATATCATTGAATGGGTCAAGAACATGCTACCAATATAATCTATTTGAAATAAGTTCATGTGAGTAATCTACAATCTTGGAGTTACGTGACTAGTGGGGCCCATGCCAATGTCAAACTCACTTTGAAAGAACAAACCCACATCATAAGATTTAAAATGGAATACATGTTTTTCTCCATTGAAAACTCTTATAACTCTCAAAACTTCTACTTTGCCTATAGAAACCCACTTAAACACAAACAAATATGAGCAAATCCACTTTTGAAAATTTTGCATAAAGCCTATTGGAAGGTAAAGTTCACCAAGACATTGAACTTTATTCGAAAGAGGAGCACTAAATATATTAGAGAAATCTCTTTTTCATGCTCACCCAATGTAAATAGTCAACATATTGTGACTATTCTATCGATTGCTTACATGGAAAACTACTCTCCAATAAATAATCAACACATTAACCACAACGTATCAACTCTTTAAACCTTTTCTTTTTCTTTTACACTAATGAACTTGGTTCTCTTTACTCTCTACCTGATTTATATTGGATATGGTGGTTTAACCTAAAAAATTGCAGTCGAAGTGTAGGACCACTCTTTGATGTATAGGATTTTTTTCAATGTAAAACCAAAAAAAACCTTGTCATATTGTGAAGCACTGTGATCAGAGATCACCGACCAAACGTGGGCATTGGAGATTTGGTGGAATGATAATGGATGAGTCTAGGTACTACTTTTTGGATGGATAAAAAGACAGAAAATAAAAGATGATTATCAAATGGCCCATCGCATCATTGTACTTAAATCACCGCCTTACAATACATTTTTATTCAACGCCTTGTACATCACAATTCATTAAATAATTCAACAAATTGATGTTGGGATTTTGTCCTGGACGGCGCTTTACCAGTTGAAGATGTCTTGAAATACATGAAAAGCCATTAAAATTTGAAAGAAAATGAAAAGTTTTCATAAGGAAAGTGTTAATTGAGGTTTCTGTATGAAAGTAAGACTTATTCACAGTGTAGAGTGATTCATCTCAACTAAACTGGTTTACGATATGTACGACAATGGTGGGAAATTTAGCTAAAACGTCACTATCCATTAATGTAGTCTGCCCCACATTTGCCATTGTATTCGGGAAAAGGCAACCCATGAAAGTTCACTTTAGTTTGCTTCAGTCTTCATAAGGAATATTTTGTTTGTTTTTCATGAATACATATTGACATGTTTGTCCTTACTCGATTATAATGAGAAATAATTTATTTTGTGAGAGTTATTTAAGGAAAGTTATTTAGCGATGTCATCTTGGTTTTAACATACAATCGAATATCAATTAAAATAGAATTGAAGTCTAATATCGGTGTCGGCAATCGAATTTGGATGAAATTTGATACTTAGGTATTGACCCCAAGAGAAGCTTGATGAGGCATTGGACTTGGGAAAACCTGATGCATGTATCAAATTTGTGGGCATTTTGATACCTTGTCAAGGGTCGGGACTTTTGGGTGACCTTTGATAAAAATGTGAAGCTTTTGTCAGTTGTATTTCTATGTGTTGTATCTCAATGAGATTTGAGGGATGATTGAATAGGGTTGGAGGATGTTCCTATGGTTTTGGGAATCCTAACTCTTCCCCATGCCTCTTTTTTGGTGGCAACCATGGTGTTGTTAATCTTGATGTTTTAAGTCTTCTTCTTGTGTCATCATAGCTTGTGCATTGGGGTGTGTGTAAGTATGTTATCACATGTTATGACATCTCGTGCATGTATTAGTGTTGAGTGGTTTACTTAATGCCACTTTGTTTAGAAAAAATATTGGTATGTGTTTGTCCATTAACGTCTTAGGTATGTAGCTAGATTACATACAATGTATCACACTTTAAAACACAAACATACTTCTACAATATGGGATGATCATCAAAGGTAGACTTGGGTATCTCTCTTTAACCAATCACTTGTTAGTGTAAATAGGATTTTTATTCATCTTGTTAGCTAATCTCCTTTTCTAGGTTAGACCTATTCACACTTTGCTTAAGTTTACTTAGAGCTTATTCTCTCTTTTGCCTCACTTCATAGGGATTTAACACATGTCCTCATACTTGTCCCAAGTGTTATAATATATGTTCCATTATTGGAGTGTCAGTCAAATTTTTACTCCTACCTTCCTTCCTTTGTTTTCTACTTATACAAGGAGCCTCATTGTATTAATTTTTCATTTATTTCTTATGGTATATAGCATTGACTTATTGTGCTCATAATTAATTTGTGGAAATTATGTTATATTTTATATTTAGATATTAGTTACTTCAACATGGTACTAGAGCCATCAATTGCAAGTCCCTTATCATTTCTAGTGAATCCTACAATTAGCCTTATCAAAGGTGTATCATGGAGCCAAATATATATTGTAATTAAGTCTAGAAGGTCCAAGTTAGCTAAGATAGAATGTCATTTTTCCAAATTTAAATTTTTTTTTTTTTTTTTTTGGAGTTTGTACTTTATTGTACTATACAAAATCCATTCAAATCTATACCTATATTTTTTGTAAAAAAAGGTTTTTTTATAGAGTTGACTATCAATTTAGTCATCCTCTACAAAATAGGTTCATAGCCTTTTTTGTGCAATTTTTTGGGCATATAAGATTTTTTTAGCAATTTATTATGGTAAGATCTACATGACTTTCTTTGACTGGTTCAACATTTAGGGATTAACCTTATCTTTATGACTACCATGATCATCATGTTGCGATTAGTTTTAACTACCCAACTCCATGACTAAATATGCCTCCTTTGTAGGTAGCAACACTAGCTACAACTTCATTTGTCAAGTCATCCCTCCCATCACCAGCCTTGTTTGGTGTTTGCATTTACAAGTGGTAATGCTTCTATTGGTACAACTACTCCTACAACCTTTACTCCCAAGATGCACCTTACTATAGCTCACATAGCCTCCAAACTCTAGCATCACCACATATTAACCCACAACCAATGAGATTGGCCTTCCTACTACTAGTCATGCCACTAGGCCTTTCCACCACCATGACCACCTACCACTTCTACGAGTGGTACACTTCAAGCACCATCGATCAACCTCCTCCTTGGTGGTGCCACCAACCATATACTCTGCCTATTTATGTAACATTTTATTTCTAAACTCTAGCATTTTCTACTAGGTATAAACCACCTCTTCTTTTGTCATGGTGTGAAAATAGTTTGGGGACCTTTGAGAAGAATTCAAAGACCTCATCGTGGGATAGACCTTGGTACTTTGATCATGTGCAAAATTTAGATATTTTCATCGTTATTCCTATATCTTCCTATTTAGAATGGGAAGATATCTTGCACACATCTATGGTGTTGTTTCTTCACAAGGGGAGAAATATTGTTCAATTATCATGGATCATCTTCAACATCCAGTGTCAAGCATCTACTATCACTATAAGAGGCAACTTGGCGAGAGGCTACATTGTTTCTCTTGCCATCTTAGTTTTGGGAGGGAGCATTTCCTTGCATAAGGTTCTTTCCTTCTTACCTTTTAGGGGGGTCACATAGACCTTCTGTGTTTTCTCCCACATAGACATTCTCTATTTTCTCTCCTATGGGAGTAACATTTATTGTACTATGTGATTGAATTAATCCTTGGGGGATCATGATAAGTCCTTATTTCTTCTTCACTTGTAATTTTTATCATACATTTTTTCTCTTTAGAAGAGGAGTTTTATTTCCTACTAGGTTTTCTCCCTTACTCTATTTAAAAGAAATTTGTATATGGTTACTTAACATGGCCAAGTTGTCAAGACCCATCATCATTGCATTCATTTCTCTCTAATGTTCATTTAAGGTGGGATGTTAGTGTAAATAAGGTCTCTATATATCTAGTTACCTAATCTCCTTTTCTAGGTTAGACCTATTTACACTTTTCTGAAGTTTATTTATATGTTGATCTCTCTTTTGTCTCTCTTCATAGGGACTTTACACATGTCGTCACAACTTTCTCAAGTGTTCAAACATGTTTTTATTCTTGGATGGTTAGTCATTTTTCTACTCCTACATTCCTTCCTCCTCCTTACATCTTACTTATAAAAGGAGCATCATTGTATATTTCTCATTCACTTTTTATGATAGATATCATTGGCTTATTGTCCTCATATTTTACTTTTGAAAGCTATCATTGGATTTTGTATTTAAATATTGGTCGTTCCAATATCACTCACTATAATGGAAAATATCTAGCATTCCTTCCACATACTCCACTTCA
>VDFB02107343.1:0-17578 GCA_007258455.2 Sequoia sempervirens | reverse complement strand
GAGACATAAAGGAGAATCTGGGCATTCTTTGTTCAGCAGAATGACAGATATTTATAGGAAAATACCTATTAATTTCCCACCTAGTAGGTCTGAGTTCATTGAGCAGTTCATGAAAGTATATGAGCCCAATTCAATTTATTGGTTTGAATCATGGGTACCAGTTGGTTATAAGAAAATAGATGAATGGATTGGCATCGTAGATAAGAAAAGGTATGAGGACACTATCAATGTTGAATCCAATAGTTGTATCACTGATGAGTATGAAGAAATTGATCAAACAATACAACTAGAAGATGAGATATGTGCAAGAGGAAATAATGCCTATGATAGCATGCATGAGGAGGATGAAGATATAGAAGGTCTCTCCTGCATAACAGATTGTGACTGTGAGGGATCCATTGAAAATTTAGATTTTGATGACAATCATGGGGATGTACAATCAAGTGATTCTTGCAGTTCTTATGGAGATTAGGATGAAGAAGCAATGGAGAAAACAAGTTCATTTGATAGTGAACACATAGCACATCCAACTATAGTTGGGTACCATGATGACATATTTGATGGAGAAGAGGTTTGTACACCTGAAAAATGGTTTTCGTTTTTTTTCAAACCCATTGTATGATGAAAAGATAGGTGAAGATCAAATGATATTTTTCCAAGGTGTGCTAGAGCATGAATTTCATGTGTTTTCAAATCTGGTTTATAATGAGGAAGAAACATTTTCAAATAACTAGGACAATATATCAGCTTGTGAAACAAATGAATGTGGTGATGAAAACAATACATTTGGCTAGTTACTTCTTGATGACTTTGAATCTTCTTGTGATACTAAGCCTGGTGAACAGGAGTACATTGGAAATAAGGTGAAAAAGGAGATTTGTGATTATAATTATGCATTTTATGATATAAATGTGGAGTTTCATTTTGGAAAAGAAAGGACAACAGGTGGTTGTAAATAAAGTAGCATTCCCAGTCAAGAAATCATGAGTGTGTACATGTATACATATGGATTTTCAAATTTGGATAAGCCTCTTTCTAAAAATTTTTGTATAGATATGGATGTAAATTTGTACAATGGATCAGACTACAATTTTAAATCGAAGAAGCATACTTCTTTTGCATGGGATTCAAACATGTTATATATGCAAATAGTTGGTAATAGACCTTCAGGTTTGAAATGGTGTGAACCTATGCATGAATCTAAAGATCATGTTGATACTTTTGAATTTAATGTTGATTCATGTGGTAAAGACACTATTAATGATAGTAGGGGTCAAACATCATTTGAGCGATCAGAGAGCTATCTTTTGTGGTATAGTTCTGATAAAATAAAATGTTACAAGAAGTATGAGTTTGATCTATTGGGTGCTTGTGATTTCCTCAATGTGCATTATTCATAAATGTAGCATGTTGTTGGTGGATATGATAATAGTATGATCAATAATATGAGAAGGAATGTGAATTGTAAAGCTTTCTACCAAACATATTCAAACAATGTGATCAGATGTGGGATGTTAAAGTGTGATGAAAACAAAGTGCATGATAGAGGGAAATACAAGCTTTACATTTTTTGGTGAACTAGAGCCACTGAATGAAGTTATATTCAATTTGCATAATATGCAACCATTTGAGGAGCCCAATGAACCTACCACCTAGTCTGCTCCTCCAGAGGTCTAGAATCTTTCTATGCCCACAAGGGGCATACATCCCCAGACGGAGCCACTGTTGGAGCCTAAAATTTTGTACTAAACTTTAGGTTCCCATGTGAAAAATATGATTTCAGCACCTCATGTCTTGATCACAATATTCAGGGCATACAAATTTGTTTCAAAAATCTCTAAGAAATTACACTTGGTAGGTAGAGTGTTAAGTGATGAAAGGGAAATATCATAGAAGGAAGTTGAAATATACTTGAGAGTTGATGTAATCAAAGGATATTTCTTATTCAAAGGAATTCCTATAAATACTATATTCAAAAGGATGAATACAAATATTGTTAAAAGTACTTCAAAAATGGAAGCATAGTAGGTATGTTATTGATAAATAATCAGCTTCTAGTGTCAGCTCAAGGACAAAAGAATAGAGGAAGAACCACAATAACTTTAAGGGAAGTAGATTATAGAAAATGAAAAAAGAAAGAATCCACAACATATTTAGTATAAGTAGCATTCTAACATCAGATTGTATGAGAAGGAGGTACACATAATGGAATGGTTTCTCATTTCATATAGTTACTCAAACACTTGTTCATATAGTTTCCAAGTAAAATTCGAGTACATGTTACCATGATATTACAAATACAGGTGTCACACTGTACTCATTCTATGAAGGTTGCACTAGACTGTAAATTATTTGTATGGAATTAATTCAATATCTATCATTGCTAGTATAACTATTACAAAATACTCTAATGTACATAGTTACACCAGAAGAATTACCCATTGAATTGTTAAACAACATTGGGGTTCTTCATTTTAAAGTGGGATGAATTAAATTGAGCTCATCAAACTTTTGTGGAGATGACATTTGGATTGAATTCATAAATAGAAGACTCAATGCCAATTTTTCATTTTCTCTATGAGCTTAATGAATGTGGAATTCTTCCATCAATTAGAAGAAGGCCAATATTGTTCAAATTCCCTGATTATGTGGGTGCACATCTACTCAAGATCAGAGTGAACTATACCTAGGATTGAATGGGAATGCACTTAAGAGGGATAAAACTTATCAAATATGGAACTAAACACAGATGATATGAAGATGATAGCATCTTAGACAGTGAATAGTTCTATTTGTGCTAGGAATTCTTTTTGAAGAAGAGAATTTTCAGAGGGTTTTGCATGTTTCAAATTATTATGAGACTTGAACAGCAAAGAACACACTCCTGGAGGCACGTTGAAGGGATGAATCGAATATAGTTTTCAAAGAGAAATAAAAAGAAAGTCGTATGGAGAGGAACATAGAAAACTTAAACTACAGGTCCTTACAGCCTATATGGGAAAGCATGGTCTCTATAGAGAGTATGTTTATCATTGTAAATACGTGTTTTGGAGTGGATCAAAAAGTTGAGGGAATGTAGGAGTGTATAGAGAGAATGAAACAGTAAATGATCAATGAGGGAAGGAAACAAATGAATTTTTTACTGAGAATGAATTGAAGATATCCAAACAAATATGGCATTCTCAGCATTCACAGGACTCGAATCCAATGAACAACACAAGTGAAGGCATGAAATGAGATCCAACTGAACCTAGAATTGATTTGGGATGCACTTAAGTTGGATAAAATCTCATCAAATGCTTTATCTACACTAGGCAACGTGGAATTGAAAACAGATGATAGAAGCATTCATTTATCACATCAAGTTCGATCATGGATACGTGGAAGTGCATCATTCATCTTCTATTCAAATTCAAGAATAATCATAATAGAGGGAGAACAAACGTGCATAATAGAGAAGCTTTGATTTTCAGAAATAATGTTGTTCCCACAAAGGAAGATTCATCCGAGTGACTACAAGCATTTCCCCCAGTCCTACCAACAAACCCTAATGCCTATGTCGTAGTGTGGTAGCTATACTTGTGTTCCTATAGGAGTGCCCAAAATCAAGTGCTGGAGAGTGGTAAATCTTGATCCAGTCATGTATTCTTATAGCTCAAACCTAAGTCTCTTGCAGTAATGTGAGAAACTTTATTAATGTGAAGTGTAAAAAATTAAAGCTTGCCATGTTGTGAAGATGAAGGCATGGGGAAAAAAAAGGTAAAAATTAAAAGGAGTGTGGAAATTGGAAAGGTGGTAATGGAGATGTTATTAAAATATGATAAATATATTTTCCCAATTAAAATGAAAAGGATAAGTTAAAATTTACATCCCCTTGAAGAGCTTTGAAATAAAAATAAATAATTTAGGGAAGATAAATTGCAAAGTAAAATGAGGATAATATTTTCTTTGCAATCCTAAGTATTATTGAGGAATGTAAATTTTTCTATGAAACATTTTCACCAATAAGTGAAAATTCTCAGCAATGGAGTTAAGGAAGGGGTAATTGTTTTCACCCAAAATGATGTAGTGAAAATACATACAAATGAGTGTGAATGCAAAAATTTCCAGCAAAGGAAATTTTTCAAAATCATTAAGATTATTTTCACGGAGTTTGAAGATCAAAGAGATTAAAATAAAAAAAAATTAATCCATTAACGACAATTAATTAAATGGAGAGCTGCAGAATAACCCTACAAATGTAATGTATATGTGTAAGATGAAAACTTATCATCATTAAGAGATTAGATATAGGAGAAAGTAACAAAAGAATAGGGATAGATACAATGCTTACATTTCAAAAGACCGTGAAGCATGTATAAATTTTGAAGAATTCAATGAAAGATATGATTTTTTGGCCTAATCTTGGTATCAAATGTTTGTTGGAATTATTCAATTATTTGGTTGTCTCCATTTTAATGCTTCTTTGTTATTTAAATTGATATATCAAGTATATATTCAGTTTATTAATGCACATTTGTTGTATTTGTGTGATGTGATTAATTGGTTTCCCAGAGGAATTAAAATCCTTCTAGTCAATCACAGTAATCTAGAGGTGTTAATTGGATCAATAAGAAGAACCATATAGTTAGGGTTGTCAATCTATCTCCAATCTGGTGTTATTTGTGTTCTTGCATAATTTATCCAATTGGTTCTTTCAAGTAAAAGATTAAATCCTTTTGATAAATTATAAGTAACCTGGTTGTGTCAGTTGAATCCATAAGTAGAGTTTTCCAATCATTTGCTTGCACATTTATACAAGTTATAAACCAATATTAGTGTGCCAAACAATTAGAGTTTCTGCCAGATACTAGCCACTATCTTAGACTTTTATTTGACTCTATTTACCCAACAAGGCACTAGTCTCACCCATTCTCATTATTTAGTTTTTATCACAATTTCTATTTTAAACTCCTCACATCTTTGTAAACGGTTAGTAAATTTTACTCCTGATACTGTTTTATACAATTTTATACCCGGAATCAGATTACATTCTCTCCACCTCCAATTTCCTTATTGTGATAGATTTTCAAAACAGAAACATACTTTTAAGCTTTCTGTTTTATCTTGCCATAGGTAGCCAATCTTACTCCCCAGGTTCAGTATAGAAGAGGCAGTTAGAAGGTTCAAGTACATCACTTGGCCCTTGTTCATAATTTTAAAATGCAACTTCAAAGAGCTTCTGGCAAATTTTGGTTAGCGGTTTTCTTTTTCTAACGATTTTTTGCGGAACTTAATAGTCAATATGGCGTTTCGCTGAGTGCCACATGGGGTGCTTCCTTACTCCTTATCTCTCCATCGTTTATCGCTCCATCACTTAGTCACTAAGTCAGGAGGTTTCAAAACTTGAGAACCCCATGACATAGGTTAGTAAAACTTGGAACCCCGTGATTCTGTTCACTTTCACCGACAACAAGGAGATCGCTAAGTCAGAAGGTTTCAAAACTTTAGAACCCCGCGACATACGTTATGAAAACTTGGAACCCTGTGACTCCTTACAACTCGAAACCTCGAGAGCATGAACCAATGAATGAGGACATTTAAATTGACATCAAAATCTATACAATACCTGTCTAAAAATTATGCCAACTATCTCCCTTACATGATTTTCACTTTTGACATCAATGACAACAATAGTCCAACAATCTCCCCCTTTGGAATTGATGGAAAAACTCTAACTATTCGATCAAGCACCACTAAAACTTAGCACCAATTTGCGCCAATTTGATTAACACACTGTAACACTGCAAATCCCCCTATGAGATACATCTCATCTCATCTATTTAGCATCACATTTATCCCCCTTTCGCATAAATGGCCAAGGGTACACTCCCCTTGAAGAAAGGATTCAATTTCGAACTCTACAACCATCAAGTCGTTAGAAATACGCCAATTTTGAACTCTGCAATTTTCATGACTTGATCACATTAATCTTAACCAAGGTTGAATAACTAATCAATGAAGCTCCCCCTAGATACATGCCCTATCACTAGATTTTAGTGATATGAGGTGGGAGAAACTACTCCCAGCTTCTACCTCTAGTATTCAAACTACTCTGTAGGAAGGGGTTTTGTAAATATATTAGCCACTTGTTCCTTGGTGGGAATATACTCCATGATGACTTCCTTATCTGCAAACTTTTCTCTGATGAAGTGATACTTGATTGATATATACTTTATTCTAGAGTGCTTCACTAGATTCTTTGAGATATTAATGGCACTTGAATTGTCCCAAAAAATAAAAATGAGCTCATTGTACTCTACCTTGATGTCCTTTAATGTTTTCTTCATCCATAAGACTTGAGTACAACATGCAACCACTACAACATATTCTACTTCTACAATAGAAAGAGTAATAGAATTAATTTTTTTCTCATCTAGGAAACCAAGTTGTTCTCCAGGAAGAACACTCCTCCACTGGTACTCTTTTTTTCATCCACACTACCTTCCCAATTTGCATAGATGTATATGTTGTTAATATGAAATTTGTGCATGTGGGAAACCATAAACCATAGTCAACAATACTTTTTATGTATCTAAAAATTATCTTTACTACATTGACATGTGATTCCTTTGGTTCTGCCTAAAACCTAGCTACCAAACAAACTACTTGCTTTATATCAGTCTTTGATGCAATTAGATATAGTAGACTTCCAATCATTGATCTATACAAAGTTTGATTTGCATCAAGTGACTCATTTGATTTACTCAAATTGCAACCAGTAACCATGGGTGTACTGAATGGTTTACAATCCTCCATGTCAAAAAATTTAAGCATTTCTTTTGCATACTTGGTTTGTGATATAAAAATACCTCTATCAGTTTGTGTAATTTGTAAACCAAGAAAAAATTTGAGCCCTCCTAACATGGACATTTCAAACTCATCTTGCATGTTTGTGGAAAATATTTTTCACATCACATCACTGCTACCACCAAATATAATATCATCTACATAAACTACAACAATGATCATTTTCTTACCCTTAGATTTGAGATAGAGATTGCTATCAACACAACCTTTCTTGAATCCTTATTGTTGTAGATATTGATCTAATCTTGAATACCAAGCCCTTGGTGCTTTCTTCAAACCATACAATGCTTTTCTCAATTTTTAGACATAATCATCATTCTCTGACAGGTGAAAAACTTCTAGCTGCTCAATATATACTTCCTCTTCAAGGCTTCCATTTAAAAAATAATATTTGACATCCATTTGATATACTTTAAAACCTGTATACACAAAAAATGCAAGAAAAATTCTAATAGCTTCTAATCATGCAACTGGAGCAAACGTTTCTTCAAAATCAATCCCTTCTACTTATGCATATCCTTTGCACACTAATCTTGCTTTGTTTCTAAACACAACTCCATCTTCATTCAGCTTGTTTGTGAATACCCATTTTGTGCCAATTATATTCTTGCTTGATGATCTAGGAACCAATTCCCAAGTTTTGTTCTTTTCAATCTGATTGAGTTCCTCTTTCATTTCTCTTAACTAGCTTTCATCCTTATTGGATTCATCAAAAAATTTTGGTTTAATCTAAGACAAGATAGTAAATTTTACTTGCTCCTTGTCCTTTGCAAGTCTTGTTCTAGTTTGCACTCTTGCATTCTTATCACCAATTATCCAATATGTTGGATGATCTTTTTGTACATATTTTGTAGGAGCACATTCAACCTCTTGCTCATTCTCTTATTGTTCTTCTTTTCCAACTTGTGCACCTATTTCATCCTCATCTAACTCACTTTCATGATTGTTTCTACTAGGTTGACCCTGATTTGCACTTTCATCAACCCTGACATGTACACTCTCTACAATTCTATGCAATCTCTTATTGTAACACTTATAAGCTTTGCTTCAATTGGAATACCCCAAGAATAACCCCTCACCACATCTTGACTCAAAACTTCCTAAGTCTTCATCTTCTTTTTTAATATAGCACTTACTACCAAATACCTTGAAATGTTTGACTAATGCAGGCCAACCAAACCATAATTCATATGGTGTTCTTACCATTCATAGGATCTTTATGTTTCTATTCCAAATATATACAATAGTTGCGTCCTTTCCCTATCAGCCATCTCCTTCACACTTTTTTTTCTTCTACCACACACCATTTTACCAGCAGGGTTCTTAAGGAATAATTTTACGATGATTCCATGATTCATACATCTATGAATTTTCCCACATGAATTTCTCCACCTCACCGGACTTTAGGGTTAATTACTTCCTGCTTGCCTCCCACCCGCACTTTCATCATCTTCTCGGTAACTTTAAATGCGCTTTCAAAATTCCTAGCCTCTTCCTCCTAAATAGTATTATATATTCTATAGTTTCATTGACCAACAACATGAAATATCTTTCTCCTTGAAATGCTCCTATCCTCATTGGACCACATAGATTAGTATGGATTATTTCCAAGGATTTCATAGTAGAGTAATCCTTTGTGGGAAATTTGAACTTTTTTTACTTTTCTTATTGACAACCTTGATAGACAATGTTATCAAGCTTTGCAGTCTTAGGCATATTTCTAACCAGGGCTTTTGAACTTATTTTCACCATATTGTCAAAATTTACATGTCCTAGTCTTCTATGCCATAGCCAACTTTCATCTACTTGACTGATTAGACATGTTTGGCCTTCCACTTCACATAGATTGTAGAGATTACTAGTAGTTCTTGTCCCTTGAACAATTGTTTTACCATTCAATCTTATCTTATAGGCTTCAAAATCAAATATAACTTTGTATCCATTATCACACATTTGGCTAACGCTAAGAATATTGTCTTTTAGTCCTTCCACATAGAGAACATCTTTAGTTTTTCTCCTTCCATTCATGCCTGCACCTTTTACCATCAATTCTTGGATGCAAGTGATATCACCTAGACTTATTGAACCTCCTTTTTTTCATTTCAAGATTAATGAATTTCTTTTTATCTCCAGTCATGTGCTTGGAGCAATCACTATAAAAAATCCATAGATCTTGTTCCTTTGCATGTAAAGTCATTTGGGAAATCATAGACTGAGTGATGCAAGATCCTTGCTCTCTTTTCTCCTTCCACCTCTGGGTTTTTCTTTCTTCTTATCCTTCATAGCAGCCCTATAAATCTTTTCTATTTTATTAGTAAAGTGAGGATTTCTCTTTCTCAAATTTCACACTTTGGTCCTCCAAGGTAAATCTTTTTCTCTCTAGTTTGAAGCTATATGGACCAAAATTCCTGCTGGTGAATCTATAACAAAATAAACATTCCATATATAAACTAAGTGTGGGAGAAAAAATGTATCTAATTGTCATAAAATTTGCATCTCTTCCTTGGAATGTATCTCTCACATCTTCTAGCCCCATGACCAAAATTGTTATAGGTATAGCAAAAGACCCATTTAAACATGATGAGTAATCTTCGGTCGGGTTTTAACCGATGTGATGGATCTTTTCAGGCCTTGATAAAATTTTGCGGAATCCATCACGTTCTCAGATCTCTTTTGCTGATCGAACTGCCTTTGTTGTCCTCCCTTTGACTTTGATTGTTTTATTCATATTTTGTTCATCTGAAGCGGTTTCCTTTATGTTATATTTTCACGAATACTTTTTCTAATTTATAAAGCTCTTTCGGGACATCCGGCGGCAATGAATTTTCCTTCTTTTCCTTAAACCTAAAACCAAATTTCTCTTTATTTGTGGTGGCTTTGTGTACTTATCAATTCATTCAGAATATATGTACAACCTTTCAACTTTAGTCCATTTTGGATATGCTCATTGGCCTTCTCCAATTCTTTCCTTAAGGAAACTATTTCTGCCACAAGTTTTGAGCATCTATCCATCTTAGACTACAATTTAGATTTCATGACATCCTCAATTCTTTTAAGCTCTTCTACATGAACTTTCAGTCCTACTAATACCTTATTTGACTCTTTAAGTTCTTGTGTTAATTTTTTAGTCTCCTTTTGAGCATTCCTTTTTAGCTTCTTGTTTTCTTTCTTAAGATCATCGTATTTTCCTCTTGGTTCATCAAGATCTTCAAGATCACTAATTAGTTATCCTTCAAGATCAACAACTACCTCCTCTTCTCCTTCATATGAGTCCTCAATTTGTGCATCTTTCTAATCCTTAGTTTCTTTAGCCATGAATAAAAGTTCTCTTATATCATCTCTCATTACAAGGGAATGGCCTTGATCCTCTTCTGAACAATCACTAGCATAAGACACTTCACATTCTTCATTGATGTCAAAACTCTTCTTCTTCTTTCCAAAGTTCTTTCTTTTAGGGTAGAACTCTTTCTTCACTCATCAAAATCTGTTTGAACTTCCTTTCCTTTAACATAAGTGAACACCCTTTGAAGCTTCAAAATGACCGATTATGCCATATTAAAACAATTCGTTTCATCTTTATACCTTTGTTGATCTCTTCTTAGCTTTATGAATCTGTTTCTCCCTCTCATTTTCAGTTTCCTTTTTCATAATCAGAATGCAATAGACAATGGATTTTTCTTAACAACCTAGTCAAAGTTCTCTTCTCCTAGATGATTCAACACTTGGCATTCTCATGTCATATGCAATAATTATGCCATGCACCTCATCAAGAGTAATTTTATCAATTTCTCTTCCTTCTTTGATAGTAGAAATCTTGACATCATATTTAGTTGTCATGGACCTAAGAACTTTCAACACAACATCTTCTTCTTTCAGATCTACTCCATATTCTTGAATGGCATTTACCACATCATCAACTCTCTGAAGATAGTCTGCAATCTTCTCTCTTGTCATCAATGCTTTCCCTTCAATTCTCTGTTAACTTGTAATCTCTTGTAACCACCTTCATAGATTTTCTTAAGTTTTTCCTAGACATCATAAGTATTTTTACAATGCATAACTTTGCTATGTAGAGAGTCATAAAAAATGTTCATAATAATAAACCAAGCTTTCTTATTGTCTCCATGAATCTTCTTTGTTGTAGGATCAGTAGGAATAGCAACAAAAATAGTATATTGGGTCTCAACACATGCCCAGACTTCAATTCCAAGAGAAACTAAGTATCCATCCATTAATGAGCTCCATTTAGCATAGTTTGTTCCATAAAGCCTAGATGGCTTGTTTGATCCTTCCTAAAATGCCATTGTGTTCACCTAACCAAGATCTACCTGAGTTGGTTAAGCTTCTCCTAGGGAACCTGGTGCTCTAATACCAATTGCTAGAACACAATGATCTACTAAGAGGGGGTTGAATCAGTAGATCTTAAAATTTTTAGTTCTTAAACCCTTTTGCAAATTTAACCATAACCTCAAATGTGTAGATTGAAATACTAACAAATATAATAGTTACAAGCACAAGAGAGGTCAACACATAACATAGTATGTATGTGGAAAACCCAAGATGGGAAAAACCATAGTGAGAAATGCTGCTAGAATCTACTATCCTAATCCAGCCTCACAAGCTTCAAAGTTCAATTACAATGTTTAGGGTTGTAACCCAAGGAAGCAACAACTCCCTGTTTAGAAGTGGTGCAGGAGCACCTACACCTTATTATCAAAATTTGATCATTTGATGATTCTAGGGTGAGCCAAGGGTAGGTAAATATGTTTTAAGTTTATTTATCCTAAATAAGGTCTAAAAATACCATATGCAATGTAATTGGGGGGTTTTGTGTGGTTATTTTTGTCTAATAGACAAAAATTGCAAACAATGTCAAGTACAAATCAAAAGTTGTTAAGATACTATTTTAGGGGAATATGAAGAGTTTATCATTTTAAAAGAAAGTTGAGGAAGTTATCCATTGGGATTTGATTCAAAATTTTATTTAAAGCCTCTTCAAGGCTCTCACTTGGTTGGTGAAGTTTGTATTTAAAGTTTTTCATTAATAAACAACACATTTTTACTGCTAATTCATTGGTTTCCTATGTTCCATCTTCTTTTGTATGAGCCCGAAAAGACTTCAAATACTTTGAGTATTATTGTCCTATGTTATTACAACTCTTATCTTTCATTTGATGTCATTTTTGAGGGATTAACTCTATTTTTGGGAGGAGAATCAATCTTTCCCTGTAACTGCTTTGTTTCTTCATATTTAAGGGTTGAAAGTCTTTAAAATGTTTAAGTGACCCATTCCACTTTTTGTATTCCACTGTATCTCATGGAATGTGTCTAAAATGCTTTGAATTTGGTGTTTCAATGCTTTGTTAGGTAGTGAGAATGTATTGTGAGAAAGGAAAGGAAGCCCTAGGGTTGACATAGTCATTTTTCCATATGAATTTGTGGTGTCAAGACAAGGTTTTGGTAAGAAACTAATGGAATTGTCTTTGTGTGAATAATATGAGTTTTTGCAAAGTATAAGAATGGTGTTTGATGCATTAGATAAGTTTGGTAAGCTTGGGTATATGGTTTTCCAATAAAACCCTAGTAGTTTATATGAAAACGAAAGGTTTGATGGAGTAGCAGGTTAGAGGTCAAAAACCAGAGAATGAATCAAGTATTTTATGATTTTTATAGACAATTTAACTCTGTCAATGGAGATTTGTGAAAACAAATTGTTTTGGGTATACTTCATTTGTAAAGTAGGGCTAATCTAGTAGCCTTTTGGGTAGAGTAGCCTATTGAAACTCAATGATGGGACTAAGACACCTTGTGTGATTTGTTGGTATATTGTGTTTGGTTTTGTGAGGATACTAAATTGATATTTTTTTGGCCTTTGTACAACCTTCTCTAAAAGATAGGTCCAATTGTTGTGTTTTGAGGGCTAGAAACCTATTGGTGAAGGTTTGAGTAAAAATTGTATTTGTGTTCAAGGGAAGATCCCTTTGTTTGAGACCTATCAAATTGTGTTGGATATTGTGTTTCTCCACCTTGAACTGCATGAAAGTGGTATCAAAGCTTCAGGAACAAGATCTTTTTTGGTGATTGTTTTGATTTTTGTAGGTTTGAAGAAGAAGGTGAAGAATCAAGGTTGAAAGGATGCCTCCAAAAGGTGTTGGTGTTTTTAGGGAGTTGCAGGACCTGAAAGAGAAGCATGCTAAGCTTCTAGAATCTCATAATGTTGTTTTGGAAAGGCTTGCTACCTTGGAGACAAGGAAAAGGAGAGAAGTGAATGAAGAAAGTGAAACAAAAGAGGAGGATGAAGACTATGAATATTTTGAAGAAGAACTGGACCCTGAAGATCAAAGAATTGTGAAGATGCTTAAAGTAGCGAAAGGTGAATCAATAAAGGTAAAATTTGATCTTCTTGTTTATGGTGGTAATTTAAATGAAGAGGAATTACTTAATTGGATTGCTGCTATGGATAATTACTTTGAGAGTGAACAAATTTTAGAAGAAAAAATGGTAAAGATGGCAAAAAAAAAGCTAAAAGGACATGCTCTTCTATGGTGGGACTATGAGCAAGCAGAAAGGAGAAAACAAGTAAAATCAAGGATTACTTCTTGAGACAAGATGGTACAAAAGTTGAAGGGTAAGTTTATTCCAAAGGACCGTATGAGGTTCATTTGTACATGTACCCTTGGTAAGGATTGAAAAAAAGAATCCAGATGTTAAGTTTTTTCATTAATTGATGAATTTTACAAATAAACTTATAAGATTTGAGGAAGGGATGAAGATGGGGGGCTAAAAAGGTGGTTAGATATCTAGGAGTTCTTAAGGCTTAATATTCATGAACTTGTTGCTTCTAAATCCCAAATTGGTGGTGGTGGAAGAAGACAATTGAAGTAAATCAAAGTGGAAGCTAAAAGGGAGACAAGAGAAACTGGAGAGAAGGGTGGAATTAGTGGAAAGAGGAAGAGGGAGGGAATGGAATTAAAGGAATCTTGGAAGTGAATAAGAAGGAGAAAAATGGTGGTGGAAATGGATGGAATGATTTTATAGGAAGATGTGTTGCCATCATTTTTAATGAATTCTGGATTGATCCATCTGGAAATGTCTTGAAGGGAGTTGGTGTTCATCAAGTGGTGAAAAGGATTGATGGTGAGAAAAGTTATTATTCAGTTATGAGGGAGTGTGAAAAGTAATCATTCTTGGCCAAAGTTTGAGGCTTTACTTTGAAACATGGGGAATGCGTTGATGATGAGAAAGACAATGTTGAAGGAAGCCAAAGAGGTAGAACCATTACAAAGAAAGAGCCTCTTCAAGACTACTTGTAAATGAGAGAACAAGGTATGTAGAGTTGTCATTGATTCTGGCTCAACTAAAAACATGGTGTCTAGTGAGATGGTGAGTAAGTTGAATTTGAAAAAAAATCCTGATGAGTTGCCTTATAAAGTGTCATCATGGTTATGGATGAACTCTTTAGAAATAGTGAAATGAAAGAGAAGTTGCCGATTTTCAGATTGAGGCTTAACCGAGCAGCGGCAGTTGGCCTGCGGATATCCCACCTACGGGATCATTGTCACCCACTTGTGGGCAAGATCCCTATAATATGATAGGTGGGCTGGCGGATGTAGAGAGAATACCTACAATTCAGTGAAAAGATGAGCCGGTTCTTTTGCCAACCTAACTCCAGAAGGTCATGGCAAAGAAAGGGTCATTATGCCGAAATAAAAGCGAACCTATGTAAGCGTTTTCGCAAACGGAAATATCAAAGACATTTAGAGCGTTTGCAAACGTACAAGCAAGTACGAAACGCAAAGGATAGTGGGTACGAAGGCGGTTATACCCCATACCGCCTGATATGAATCCCGGTACGCAGAAAATGCACTTCAGGAATCCATTGTGTGTCCATTGATAGATAATGGAGTTGAAAGGTGTAAGATGTTTGATGGTACAGTGAGTGCAATGGAACATGAGGACAGTAAGATGTTACAGAAGGCTAACAACATAGTAAATCTAGTGACAAGGATGAAAAGATAGGTTGGGAAAAGTATTGAGGACAGTTACAAGAATGGGGATGAGGTAAAGAGAAGTACGGTTCAAGGAATTTATAACCATTGTTTGTGTGCAAGTATAGGCAAAGGGAAGAAAACAAGTTTTGAACAAAGAATGGAGAAAGGATAGACATCAGGTATGAACATGAAAACACAGTCATTTTCAAGAACAAACCCAATCAAGAATGCAAGGCAGATTGCAAAAGCATAATGCATGGATCAATGGAAGGATTTTATGGATCAGAGGAACATGTCTAAGGTCTGAAGGAATTGGTATCATTCCCAAATCATGTGGCATGAGTTTTTTCCTATGGGGTGTATGGTGCAGGAGCACCTACACCTTATTATCAAAATTTGATCATTTGATGATTCTAGGGTGAGTCAATGGTAGGTTAAGATGTTTTAAGTTATTTATCCTAAATAAGGTCTAAAAATACAATATGCAATATAATTGGGGGGTTTTGTGTGGTTAATTTTGTCTAATAGGAAAAAATCACAAACAATGTCAAGTGCAAATCAAAAGTTGTTAAGATACTATTTTAGGGGAATATGAAGAGTTTAGAATTTTAAAAGATATTTGAGGAAGTTATAAATTGGTATTTGATTCAAAAATGTATTTAAAGCCTCTTGAAGGCTCGCCCTTGGTTGGTGAAGTTTTTATTTGAAGTTTTCCATCAATAAACAACACATTTTTGTTGCTAATTCACTAGTTTCCTGTGTTTTTTCTTCTTTTGTACGAGCCCATACAGACTTCAAATGATCTAAGTATTGTTGTTCTATGTGATTACAAGTCTTATATTTCATTTGATGTCATTTTTGAGGGATTAACTCTATTTTTGGGAGGAGAAATAAATCTTTCTCTGTAACTACTCTATTTCTTCATATTTAAGGGTTGAAAGTCTTTAAAATGTTTAAGTGACCCATTCCACTTTTTCTTTTCCATGGTATCTCATGGAATGGGTCTAAAATTCTCTAAATTTAGTGTTTCAATGCTTTGTTGGGCAGTGAGAATGTATTGTGAGAAAGGCAAGGAAGCCCTAGGGATGACAAAGTCATTTTTCCATATGAATTTATGGTGTCAAGACAATGTTTTTGTAAGCAACTAATGGAATTGTCTTTGTGTGAATAATATGAGTTTTTTTAGGGTATAAGAATGGTGTTTGATGCATTAGATAAGTTTGGTAAACCCTAGTATATGGTTTTCCAATAAAACCCTAGTAGTTTGTATGAAAACAAAGGGTTTGATGGAGTAGCAGGTTAGAGGTCAAAAATTGGAGAATGAATCAAGGATTCTATGATTTTGATACACAATTTAACTCTGTCAAGGGATTTTTTGTGAAAACAAAGTTTTTTGGGTATACTGCATTTGTAAAATAGGGCTAATCTAGTAGCCTTTTAGGCAACATAGCCTATTGAGACTCAATGATGGGCCTAAGAAACCTTGTGTGATCTATTGGTATATTTGTTTGGGTCTATGAGGATGATAAATTGATATATTTTTTTCCTTTGTATGACCTTCTCTAAAAGATAGCTCCAATTGTTGTGGTTTGAGGGCTAGAAGCCTATTGGTGAATTTTCAAGTAAAATTTGTGTGTATGTGTTCAAGGGAAGATCCATTTCTTTGAGACCTATCAAATTATGTTGGATATTGTGTTTCTCCACCTTGAACCACATCAAGAAGCCTCAACTTCAAGGATGTTACTACACCATGTTCTGAGCTACAACTCAGTGAAAAATGGAGGCTACAACTTCATACAATTTTTTGCAATATACTATGCATAAAATGGTTCTACATAACCTACAATGCATCAATTCAATACATAAGCTCTCTCTCTCTCTCTCAGTTCTCCCTTACTCGACTATAACCAACTGCATGAATTTTTTATATTTTTCTTTCTATTACAGTTCAGCTTCCTCTACATTTAGCCACTCTCATTCATTCTATGTGTATCAAATAATTCCCCTCATTCAGTTCATATACATTGGAATCATTGTTAGGGTTTTTCCACTTGCAACCTAATTTTGTAAGTGTTAGAGCATCAAGCCACACACATACCATCCAGCTCATCAAATATCACCATACCTCTACATCGAGTCACACAACATTTTATTCTAGTGCAGAGAATTTGCTAGGAATAACATTCTATCAAACCCTAGAATCTGATATGCATTTAATGAATTCTTACAATCATTCGATCTAATTTTGATCTCAATCACCTCTATAATCTATTATGCCACCTTGAAGATCAAATCTTCATTTAATTGGTTGTTGAGGTAGTTGGAAAAATTAATTATTTCTCTTGTGTTGGTTTTTAGACCTCACCCTCATTTACACTTGTCATAGTTATTTCAAATCTCTACATTTGAACTCTAACCATCAATCAACTCCTTTGTGCCTTGATCTTGTGATCAAAATTCACTGTTGTGTCTTTAAACCCTGGCCATTTGATAATCAATCACTTAAACCACCATCATTGATCTATCATATCATCCCATCCTTGGGACTCCATTTAGACTCCCATCGATACAAGCAGGTCACACTGATATGCTTGCCATGTTATCTAGTTGGACCCACAACCTGCATGTCATCGCCACATCATTTGTAAGACTAATGCGAGATGACATATCAAGAAATCATTCATTTCCATATGTTAACCATTGTCACACTTAGGTCCCACAATCGGCATCATACTCCT
>VDFB02107342.1:0-14048 GCA_007258455.2 Sequoia sempervirens | reverse complement strand
TGCTAACAAGGGAGAGGTATGACAGGTACACAATTGAATGCGTGAATGTAGTGCATGATAAAGAACTAAGAACATCTAAATGTGTAGACATGAAAGTACAAGCAGGTATAAAGGGTGTGCAAACCAAGGCACACATGCATGAGAAAGGTATGAAGGAAAAACAAAGGAAAGCATTAACCCCCATGGCACTTTATATCATAGTGTGAGTATAATATGACACAAAGTGATGTGTAAGATCCCGTAATGTGCATTTACAAAATAATAAGTGCTTACAGTGGAAGCTCATAATTTCAACAAAAGACACAAGACTAGAAACAGGTGTAGAACAACCAAAAAGAATCCATTCCATGGAAATGAGAAGTTTCCAGGAGCTAAGATGTCCAAGTAATCGACCAGAATGTGAAAAAACAAAAAACTGAATAAAATACACCTAGTAAATTTTCTAATGAAAAAATATATAGATCTGGAAAGCGTACTATAGTGCCTTTCCAATGCCTATTCATTTTTGAGAAATGGAGTTTGTATACAAAAGTTGTGCCCCCAAAAGTGCAAAAATAAAGATCCGACTTTGACTGGAAATAAATGCTACAAAACAGAAAAATCAGGAAAAATCACCTATACCATAGGATCGGTCTTAGAACTAGCTTTCTGATGATATTTTTCTTTTGAAAATCTAAGCTCGGACACAAAAGTTATGGCCAAAATACAAAAAATGCTCCAAAAGGGGTTTGGTGGTTAAACCTGGTAGTTAAACTAGCATTAACTGCTAGTGGTTAACTAACAATGGCACCCATTAACACTGTTTTTTTAATTTTTGTTTGGATTGTGTGTCGTACAAGGCTGTACGACTCAAAAATGAAAAAAAATTGCCTCCCAGAGTCACTATGTCTGATTTCAAAAATTTTACAGTCAATTTTGGGGTTTTTAGGCAATCTGAATGTGATGGTGAGGTCCATTTGGGTTGAAAATGATCCAAAATTGTAGGTACCCTCTGGATCTGGAAACCCTCTAAAACTTCAAACCCTCATTGATTGGGCGCCATATAACCAAAATTGATGAAACAAAGGTCAATCTTAACTATTTCAAACCTTCTGGATGGTGAGGTCCAAATTGACTCAAGATGCTAGAAAAATACTATTTCAAGGCTTGAATACCTCAAATGATGAACAAGAAGTTGTAGATATGAAGCTATGATACCATGTTGAAGTTGATAATCCAACCTCACGAATCCCAATCAACACTTGCAAGCAAATAACCTATCACATATTAAAGGAGATGTTGAAATTATTGGCACTTGGCATAATAAGAGTGGGTTTTGGTACTGGCTATGTTGGATCATTTACTATCACTATAAATGCAAGCATGTGTGTGGTCTCATTAGCAATATTTTGGTGGCTAATTCTTCCATTTATTACATGGATGTCTGGTGGTTTAACATTCTTAGTTTTTCCTAGTTCTTTTTCTCTATTTTGTGTTGGAAATGGATAGCTTGTTCAGGGTCTTGGTTCCTCCTAGAGTTCATGAGATTCATAAAAATTCTCCAAGTGCTTTTAGAATAAAAATTAAGGACTTTTTCTTTTGAATGTAAGCAAGTGTTGGATGCAATCTAGGTAGTATTGGGTTTCAATTGGATGGGGTTAAATTTTATGGGACTACCATACAAGTTGTCTTTGAGGTTTGTATCAAACCTCATGGACATGTTCTATGGTGCATGGAAAAGGTTAACTTCATAGCTAGCACCTATATGCTTCCTCATATCTACCCACTTTCTTCACTGCAACCTGCCTTAGAAAGCTATGACATTCTTCAATGTTTGAACTTAGTGGGTGGCATCATTTGCAAGAAACACCTCCTCTTTGAAAAGAATCTCTCAAGGATTCTCTATGCTATGGAAAATAGTTTACTTAATGATTGTCCTTGATAGTTCAATGCTCAGATTCTTAGCCTTAGATTTTACTATGGAAGCTCAGTATGTTACCCAATTCAATAAATTTATGATGGAATCTTCTTGCTAATAAGGCACACTCTTATTGAGCCACATGAGGAGTCCTTTTTTCTGCCACTTGCAGACATAGCTTCTTTTCAAGAAATTTTTTCTTAAAGGATTTTATATTTGCAATGGGGCATTTTGATTCTTGACCCCTTATTCTTCAGCTCTCTAAATTTTTCTTCTTATTATTGGGTTTCTTCTAAAATGTTGATGCTCTCTGTTAAGGTGTGGACACCGATTTTGGTATCAAAGGGTTCTCTAACTCTTTTAGGGTTTTTCACCTAAAAGGAGAGAAATGGACCCAAAATGTGTAATGTCTACACTCAAAATAAATGCAAGGATGGATGTAATATATTTAAATACATTGTCTAAATGCAATAAAGTAAAAAATAAAGGTGATTATTAATGCAATACCTAAGAAATGCAAGTTGTTTGAAAACATAGTGATATATGAGAAAACAACTAGAAATGAAGATAAATTGTAACAGAAATTGATGAAACTAAAGGTGTGCACTTGGATGCTAAAAAAGGATGGAATGAAGGTCTGGAATCCTAAAAAACTTGATGTAAAAGACAACTAGGAAGCTTGTGCCAATCTCGGTTACTTAGTCCCAGATCCAGAAAAACTACTTCAGAGATTCTTTCAGCCAAATGGGTATCCAAATCTATAGATATCTTTGAAAAAAAAAATCAGTGGGACTAAGTAGCCACTATTGGTTCCTTAGTCCACTTTTGAATTTCTAAAAATTTGAAAGTGGAAACAGAACCCCTCGGTCTACACTTCGGTTCCTGACTGGTATCTGGTTCTGAAACTCTAATTTTTGGGCCTGAAAGTGACTTTTAGTGGATATTTTTGCTTTGCAAGCAAGGAGAGATCTTCAACAACTTTTCAAACTATTCTTCAATGATCTTCAAACCTTCAAAGTAGCTAAATCTGTGAACACACAAAGAAAGAGAAAGAAATGTTGGATGTTAGGGCATGGGGGTTTTCCTTGGTCAAAACCCTTTTTAGGTAATTAAACAAAAATGAAGAAATAATGTAATGAAGGATGAAATAATGGAATTAGTACCTTTACATGATGATAGGTCTTGATTTATTGCAGAAATAGGTGTAGAATCTACCCTTGAATGTTCTTGAAAGCTATCTTGATGACTTAGAATGTAAAAATGCCAAATTTCTTGACTTGAGGTGGAAGATAAATAATGAGTTAGATGAATGAGTTATGAATTAGGGTTTAGAGGATTACTTTTATAGGAAATTTTCCTAATTTTCCCATTAATTTGATCCCCAATGCCGACATGGAGAGAAATAAAACTTAAAATCCAACTTTTCTTGCTCAAAACTCAAAAATAACCCAAATGGGACTAATTTGCTACTCTGGGTGACTTAGTCCCACCTAGCAGGGACTCATTCACCCATATGTTTGACTTAGTCCTAGAGGGCCCCTTTTGCTAGCTGGATTGTTGGGGAATGAAGAATTTAAGTTCTTATGTTCATTTCATTATGTATTTGATCAAATTATGCCTTAAGATACATAATATGGGGCCATAGGGGCCTATTAATGATCATGTAAAGGTCAATTAGGGCTTGGAGCACAAAATTGAATATGAAAGTGTGATTAAATACACTTTAGACCATTAAAATAGGGTCCACAAATCTTAGAGAGGCACAACATCTAATGTAAATGTGTAAAACACATTACAACACTAGATTAAAGTTAAGTTTAATTTACAAGATTTCTAGATTAATGTGAGAATGTCGTTAAATACATTTATAATATTGACTTAAGGGGAAAATAAGTCCATTCATTCTAGAAGTGTGAAAGTCTTTTTTACAACACTTTACAACACCTTTACAAGACATTGTTAAATGAATTTTATTTAGTTTGCAAGGGTCCAAGACCTAATGTGGATGTGTAAAACGCCTCACAACACTAAATCAACGCCTCAATAAATCCAAATTTTCATCAATTATTCCCATATCAAGCAAAGTATAGAATTTTTGGCAACACATTAAGCCCCCACTTTAGTGAGAGGATGAACTTGCTTCAAACTCTCACTAAAGTAGCCATTCAAGCGGAGTCCAATTCTACCAATGCGGATGAAAAGAATGACAAAGATCGAGTGAGAAATCAAGCCCCCGAGGATTCAAGATCCTAAGTCATACCAACATAAGCACAAGAGGACACACACAAGGTGAATGATTTGTAGCAGAACAAGATACATGGTCATGCAATGGCAATAACTAGAAGGAAGAGAAGAGATATAAAGGTGGATCAAGCTTCAACTATTTATTTGCACACATTATCGATATGATCTAGGTTTTTTGTCAAAAAAATCATAAGTACTCAGCGTGAGGTGAGAGAACTCTTGGCTATCAGCTAGGTGAAAGTCAAAAGGGTGAAAACATCTTGTAATGCCCTAAATTTTACACCTAAGGCAAAAACACAACTAACAATTTTTCTTTTATAAAAACGTATAGACACTACTATATTATCCACCCAATATTGCATACAAAAATTAATTATCATCATTTCATCATTAATATCTAAATTCAATAACCAAAGCCAAAAATATTTTACTAATTAATTCAATAATATACTCTTTATTTATTTTTATTTACAAACATATTTATATTTATGTTTATATTTAACTATTTTTATCATTACTAAAATTATTTATTCTTTGTATATATATATAATAAATATTTTATTTATTTAATTAATCTTTTAACATAATTAATTTATCCTTACATAAATATAATTACTACTAAAAAGAACCATAAATAAATTTAAAAAAAAAAACCTTATAGATATAAATATATATATTAAAATAAGTCTTTGTAAAAATAGTTACTTCTTAAATAGAAATATAATTCACTAATCTAAAGAAACAAACTGTAAATTACTTTTAAATTAAAAAGTAGCTTTTGCATATATATATTAGACTTTCATCACATGCCTTTTTAAATTCCCTTAATTTAAATCTTGAAGCTTCCAATCTAAACAAAGCTTTTATTATAAGGTTACCTTATTTTAAAGTCTTGATTTTTCCTCCCTTAAAAGCATGATGGAATGGAAATTAAGATAAGTTTAACTAAATCCACGCATGTTCTTTTTTTGGAAACTACAAACTTAGTAACTTTAAGATTTTTCCCTACCTCGTCCCTCCTTAAGCGCCTCAAACACGGGTTAAATAAAATAATTTAAATAAAGATAAATCACACGTTATTTTATTCGCTAGATCCCATTCTTGTATTTTGATCGCCTATACCAATAACCCTAAAAGCTTTTTACGACAGGGGTTTATTTTTTATTTTTTCCTTTGTGTTCGTTATTTCTTTGAGGCAGTGCACAACAATGACGGATTTTAATCAAAATTATACAGATTGCTCTATTACGAAAACCAGAGAGTGTGTGATTATAGATAAAGAGACCAATATTCTTTCGGTGAATTGAGGAAACCCGAACATTCTCAGAGACAAGGTTGCAGTTTTAATTAATTTATTTATGTATTTTATAAATATCAACAGGGAGTTATGAGAGAGCAACCTGAGTAAACAAAGAAATTAAGATTATGGGCCTGCTTGTTTAGTTTACCTAAATGACAATATTGGTAAAAATTCTTATCTAATTTTGAATCTAATTTACTTCCATAGTTTGTTGTTTGAATTGCAAGTCCGCAAATACATTTAGAAGTACTCCATAAAGAGTTAAAACAACAAACACAACAGGGGTATACATAGGAATTCTTGAAGAACATATATCAATTTTTTTGTATAACTATGGCCACATATAAATTTTCTAACTGTACAGCGAAATGTAATTATCATTTTAGTCTCTGTGATTTAAGAAATTCAGATATCCATTGAATGTTAAATAAGTTTCAAGAAGGCCATACATATATATTCTTTGCTAAAATTTCTAATTTCCAATCATACATGCACAAAATTTCCTTCTTTTCTTTTTCATGTAAAATTCTAACAACCATTCTTTCAAGTTGAGAGTTCATAAATTTTTTTGTAAAAGAACAGATGTAAGGAATTTATTCATTTAATCTATATTTCAATTGATCTATTTATATTCACATTTTGCATACAGAATTTGCAATAAACAAAACTGATTATTTTCCATTTTTGTTTTTTTTTCTTTACAAAAGCCATAAGCAAGAATTTACATCATTCTACAAAAAATGTATTTAAAATGACAATTTTACTCACATAATTTAACTGAATAGTAAAATGATCTCTTTTAGCAAGTATCACAAAACTTAAACAATAGCTCAACAAGTTTTTTTTTTTTTTTATGAAAGTCATTTATGACTTTTACAATCTGTCCTACTGGGTAGTTTACAATAACTTGTACACAAGAAAACATATAGTTCTTTTTTTGCAACTTCTTCAAAACAGAATGATCTCTTCAAATAAATCTGTAGAACCTACACATAACACAAATTTCTTTTGTAGCCAATGGGGTGCTCACCACCCAACCTTAGACTGGAAAACCAGTCACCCCCGAGCTTGGAGGCCATCAAAGGAACCAGGTTACACACATTCTCAAACATGCATCAACATCAAACACAAAAATAAATACAATAAACCCCAAAAACCTAGGGATTCACATGCACATTGAATCTTCTCAAAGATTCAAGAAAGGGGGAGAATTAGGAGATATCACTACCCAATGGGGAAACATATATATTTAGATATAGATCTGTATAGTATCACAAATTCTCTCCACTTCTCCATCCATCCAACTCCATAAAATAACCCTGGGCACTCATACCCAACAAACCCCATACTCCCATAATGTGGGTACTCATACCCAAAATCTCCACCTTCTCAAAGGTTGGAATTTACCCCATTGGAGGTTCATCCTCTCTCAACCCCATACTTGGGAAGCTCTCAAAATCTGAGAGACATCCCCATACAACCCAACACAAATTAAAAAAAAAAACCCACACATAACAATACAATAATGAATACTCGCAACATTTTCAAAAATTAACAATTTCAACCAAGATCAAATACAAAATGATAGAAGCCAACCTTTTACGCTTTCTAGGAAGAAAATTGTAGAAGCGCCCAAGCTTTTCCTTCAAACTCTATTCCACCCAAAAATTCTTCCAAAAACTAGAACCAGAAAAGAGTACCCAATTTTTTTTTCCAATGAAATCCAATCTCCCCAATAATCAAAAAAAGAAAGAGATAAATAGAAGTTCCCAAAAATTTCTTTCCCAAAAACCATTCTTGCTATAAAAATACTGAAGATAAAAGAAAATCAGCTCAAAAAGCATCTATTTACAACCCATTCAAAATCCAAATTCGTCACCCTTAAAGCTAGGCCTTTTTGAGAGGTCATATCTTGATTTTAGTTCTAGATATACCTTGAATTAAGTGTCTAACCCTTGGGTTAACACCCTAGGTGTTTAAAAAAAATAGAAAAAACATAAAATAACCTTTTTTAACCCCTTTTTGAGTCAATAAAGAAGATAAAATCAAATCAAATATCCCCAATTAAAATTTTACAAAATAAATGCAACTTAACACTTAAAATAAAACTATATAATAAAATAACATTCAAGTCTCAAACCACTTTACAAATTTTACATCACAATAAGACTATAGTCCCCATGGACTATTGTCGGCATTCACAGGGTTTATCACATAGGGTTTCTTGAAGACCTCCAATTCCATTGGCTATGGAATTTGTACCTGCACACTCAATTTCACACATTAATATATCCAATAAAATCATATATTCAAAGCAACTAAAACATATATATTCACAACATACAATTTCCATCCCATTTAAATCACATTGGAAAATCAATTCATAGTTACAATAGTCACATAAATTCATCACCATTAAATCCTCCTAATAACATTTATTCATTTATTTTTTTGTTCATACAGTAACGATAATTCAAAATTCATAAATTTTATTAATTCTACTTGAGCATCCAAATATCTAATATGAGGTCTAAAGTTCTCATCACCGTAATATGAAATCAAAGGCAAGGTCTAATGTCCAAAACATCATAACATGAATAGCATCATAAACGCATAAATCTACATCAAAACATAATGTCTAATAGTTAAAATGCAAATCAAACTATCCATCCAAAATAATAAACTAGCATAGTATCAAGTATCACTGGTGGGTCTCACATCCTCCCCCCCTAGGAATGAACTTCCTCCTGAAAGTCATCAAAGAGGTGAGGGTATAGTGCTCTCAACTGAGAGGCATCCTCCCATGTAGCTGCAACCTCATCATATTTGTCCCACTGAACTCTGACCTGGTCCAGCTCTCGCCCTCGAAGGACCAGCGCCCGACGATCCAAAATGCGAATGGGCTCCAATGCTAGCTGACCGTCTGACTCCACCCGCAAGGCATCCCAATCTAGTATATGAGAATCATCATGCACATAATGTCATAAAACTAAAACATGAAACACATCGTGGATGCATGATAGGCTAGGTGGCAAGGCTAAACGATAAGCTATGGGACCTATCCGCTCCAAGATCTCAAATGGTCCCACAAATCGGGGTGCCAGCTTAGAGCCCTTCCCATAATGGATTGGACTCTTATGTGGTCTCACTCTCAAGAATACTCGGTCACCCACTGAAAAGCTTCTATCAATTCTCTTAGCATCAGCATACTTCTTTTGACGGTCATGTGCCTCTCGCAGACGTTGCCTAATCAGATCTACTTGCTGCTCCATATCCTGCACCAAATCTGGTCCAATAGCCACTCTGTCCTCTATGCGATCCCAACTCAAAGGAGTCCTGCAAGGTCTTCCATACAATGCCTGAAAAGGTGGCATGCCCAAAGAACTGTGGTGCCCATTATTATAGGAAAACTCAACCAAGTACAAATAATCCTCCCAACGAGATTGGTGATCCATCACATACATACGTAGCATATCTTCTAAAACCTGATTCACCCTCTCTGTTTTCCCATCTGTCTCAGGATGATAAGCCGTACTGAAGTTGAGTTGAGTGCCCAATGCCTGGTGCAATGATGTCCAAAATTTTGATGTAAAGAGTGGGTCTCTATCTGAAATGATCCTCTGAGGGACTCCATGAAGTCTAACAACATCATCTAAGAATACTCTTGCTATTGCTAGAGCTGTATAAGTCATATGCATAGGTGAAAAATGGGCTACTTTGGTCAATTTTTCCACAGTTACCATGATGGCATCATGACGGTGTGAAGTCAAGGGTAGACCAACAATAAAGTCCATTGAAATGGTATCCCATTTCCACTCAGGAATCTCGTGCGGATAGAGAAGACTTGCTGGGTGTTGATGCTCGGTTTTGACCCTCTGGCACTCAAGGCACCGAGTCACAAAAGCAGCAATGTCTCGTCGCATCCCTGCCCAATGATATAATTGTCTAAGGTCAGCATGCATCTTCTTCACCCCTGGATGTGCTGTATAAGGTGGCCTATGTGCTTTTGAAAGTATGACTGTATGGAGATTTCCTATACTAGGTACATAGATGCGACCATTATGACATAATAAACCATCAAACTCTAAGGTATATCCTAAAATTTTTCCCTTAAGGGCCCTCTGAGACTGGATTTCCTGCTCGACCTCCATGTACCACTCATCCCCAGGTAAATTTTGCAGTATATGACTCCTCAAATCAGTGCCCAAAGTCATGGATGATAGCTCATGTCACCTCCTACTCAAAGCATCTGCTACAACATTCTCCTTCCCTTTTATGTAATGCACATCAAAATCGTATTCGCATAAAAACTCCATCCAACGTCATTGACGAGCATTCAAATTCGGCTGTGTGAACAAGTACTGTAGGCTCTAGTGGTCTGAATGTAACTCAAAGTGATGACCTAGAAGAAAATGTCTCCAATGAACTAGAGTGTGAACCACTGCTGCCAACTCCAAATCATGAGTAGGGTAGTTCAACTCATGGGTCTTGAGTTTTCGTGACTCATAAGCGATCACTCTACCCTCCTGCATAAGTACTACACCTAAGCCATCAATCAAGGCATCAATGCATACCATGAAATCTCCTGATGGATCTGGGAAAACTAATATGGGAGCACTAGTGAGATGCTCCTTGAGGGTCTGGAAGGCCCTCTCACACTAATCTGTCCACTCAAACCTCTTCCCTTTTGGCTGAAGGGAAGTGATAGGATGTGCAATCTGAGAAAAACCCTAAACAAAATGACGATAATAGCCTGCTAAGCCCATAAAACTCCTAACCTCAGTCACTGAAGTGGGTGCTGGCCAATCCATAATTGCCCTGATCTTTGATGGATCTACTGAGATACCATCACCAGATATAATATGACCAAGATAATGAATCTTTGAACAAAAGAATGTACACTTCGACAAGTTACCATATAATTGATGCTCCCTCAGACATTGAAGAAACTGTTGCAAGTGTTCCTCATGCTCCTCCTCAGACTGTGAAAATATCAAAATGTCATCTAAGAAAATTACCACGAACCAATCTAGGAAAGTATGAAATACTCCATTCATGAGGCTCATGAACACTGCATGAGCATTTGGCAGTCTGAATGGTACCACTGTGAACTCGTAGTGGCCATACCTAGTCCTGAAAGCGGTCTTATGAATATCTGCTTCTGAAATCCGCAACTGATGATAACCAGACTTAAGGTCAATTTTTGAGAACACTCTCGCTCCCTGCAATTGATCAAACAAATCATCGATCCTCGGAAGTGGGTAATGATTCTTGATTGTCACCTTCTTTAGTTGTCTATAATCTACACAAAGATGAAGGGATCCATCCTTCTTCACGAAGATGACAGGAGCACCCCAAGGCAAGACACTTGGACGAATATGGCCCTTCTCTAGCAACTCCTCTAACTGAATCTTGAGCTCACTTAGCTCATGTGTAGTCATCCTGTAAGGTGCCCTTGATATCGGTTGAGCCCCTGGTATCAAATCTATACGAAAGTCAATCTCTCGCCGTGGCGGTATACCTAGTAACTCAGAAGGGAAAACATCTAAAAAATCCCCAAGAACAGGATGGTCATCCAATGAAGTCTCTATCTTCTCCTCGTTCAAATCACTAATGGTGATAGCAAACATCTGACATCCCTTTCGCATACACCACTTCAACTGCATAGCAGATATAGTGCGAAGGGAAATGGGTCTCTGTACCCCTGAAATCACCATTGCAGTACCCTGATCATCTACACACTCAATCATCTTTCAATGACAATCTAGCTTAGCTTGGTGTGCCTCGAGCCAGTCCATACCCAAAACTAATCCATAGGAGCCCAAAGGAGTAATGCGAAGGTCAACTACAGTGGTAAAATCTCCAACTTGCAGAGGACAAGCTCTAACAACTGAATCAACAGAAACCTTGGTCCCTGAGGCTAACTCAACCTCCCATCTATCATCTTGCCTAGATGCCACTAGCCCGCCATGTTCCACTATAGAAGGGGATATAAAAGAATCTGATGCCCCAAAGTCAAATAAAATAGATACATGAGTGTTACCAATCATACCTGGGGCCTTAATTACCGTGGCCTGATGCTCAGCTTGGTGGTTCTCGACTCTTGCATAAACTCTATGAAACTTCCATGCATCCCCCACTGTCTGCTCAGATCCTATTGCTCACTGCCCTCCAGCTGTAAAACCCTGAGGACACTCCTTGGCTAAATGTCCTAATTCACCACACACAAAGCAAGCACCTCTGTTCTGACCCTGAGATGATTGTGTCCTGTTGAACTGCTGTCCACCAGACCTAGTAGAACCACTATGTCCACCACGAGAAGACTGCTGAGAACGTGCTGGAGTAGCACCCTGTGTTTGTGGACGTTGATCCCTATGGGGGCCCTGTGATCGCCATGGCCTAGACTGTCCACCCTGAAATCCCTGCTGAGGCCTAGTCCTCTGACTAAATTGCTACTGTTGGAAAGGCCTAGATGATCTTGTAGGGGGTCCAGATCCTCCCTTAGAAGGAAGAGGAGGTCGACGGAAACCCTGTACCTGAGTAAATGGATTGCGGTTTTGATACCGCTCTTGTGCATCACGGGCTTTCCCCTGAATCTCCTCTGTAATAAGGGCTTTTTCCACTACAACCTGAAGGTTCTCTGGATCGGCCATACGTACAGGTCCTGATATGCTGGCATTCAGACCCTGGATAAATCGATTGACAAGGAGCTTCTCATCATGAAGATAGTCAACATAATGCAACAACTCTAGGAACCGGCTCTTGTACTGAGCTACTGTCAGTCCCCTCTGCTAAAGATCATGAAACTCATCAATGCGACGCTGTATAAAATGCTCAGACAAGTAGCGTGCTCTGAAACGCTCAAGGAAAGTCTCCCATGTAATGGTGTCCATAGTAAAGTGATGCTTGTGCTCCTCCTGGTGCCACCATGTGGATGTTGTGTCTCCAAGTAAATGTATAGCAAAACGTGCTTTGAGATTGCTCGCATATGTACGCAACCCAAAACACCTCTCAAGACTAAGAAGCCAAGCTTCCGCCTCAACACCATCTGTGGTTCCTTCAAATTTTGGTGTATGCAAACGTAATAAGTCCCTAATCTCATCACCTGCATCATGAGCTACTCTAGGCTCAACTCGTACCTCAGGTCGAGGTACATAAGGTGGAGGATCCATATGAACTAAACCTCTCTCTCCATCATCATACTGCTCATTAGGTACATGAGGGGGATTCCTGCTACGCTCTCTGTGCTCAGACCTATGTGCTTCTATAGAATCCTGTATTTGCTCATGATGGGGACCCACCCCTACATCTGGCAATCTGGCATGTATCACCCCAATCAAATCTTCGAGTGCATGGAGGATCTGTGAATTGAGGTTTGGTTGTGGCTCATTTTGTGGTACCTCAGGAACCTCTGGTACTACTGGTGGTGTTGCAGATCTCTCTCCCCCTGCGGCTCCACGCCCCTGGATGCAGGTAGTCTGGCTAAGGAATCGGAAGAGGAAGATGGGACAAGAGCTTCTAATGGTATTTTGTGAGTATGATATTACATTATGATTGCATTTAATTGGTGATGTTTTTATATAGATGCAGTATTAGGTGGTGATGCAGTGAATTAGTAATTATTCATGATGATATGATATGATTTGTTAGTTTAGAAATGATTAATTTATCTGTTATATTATATTGATTGGATAGATGTGACGAAGGATAGTGTAGCATCACTCATTCGCGGGTGCCCTGCTACGCTGTGATTCCTTCTCACGAGGTGCTTGTATTTAAATAGATATATTGTGCACAACATTGTTTGTATGTAGGATTGCAGGTACATAGTCTCGATTCCACCTGCTTCGGCAGGACAGGGCGAGCACCTATAACCCAACGATATAATGTTGAAACAGAGGTGGTAATGAAGTCATCCCGTCCCATGATGTCAGACCATCTTGTTTGAATGGGTTTGTGCGTTCTAGTAGTTGCCTTTCTTTGTGGTCGTCATTTGTGTTTTGTCATACATTATTTATGTTGGTATTTCTAAGTTGTGATTGAATTAATTAAATAAGGGTAATGATTGTTTATTTTAATGTTAGAATAAATTGTACTTAAATTTTTAAATGTTTTATTTATTTCTAAAAGTCATGAGTCTATTAAATGAAAATTAAAATATTAAATAGTATTTATTATTTTAATTAATTATTTTATTGAGGATAATTGTTAGAATAAATTATTTAAATTAATTAGATAATGTGCCTTGCAAGTAAAGCTTTCAAAAAAGCTGATTAAAACAAAAGAATATTGAAGAATAGAAAAATAAATAAATAAAAGTATGATAAAGATGTGAGAACGAATGAAAACTCGGATCTAACTGAAAAGCTTGCTTTTAAAAATATAATTTCTTTTATTTATGACTTTGGAGAGCTTTTGAAAGGGATGGGCAATATCTTTTATTTAATTATGAATTTTTGGGAGTTTTTGGGGGGATACACAGAGAGAGGATTAGTGTTACAGAGTTGCACAAGTTATGGTTTATGTAATTTTTTGAATCTTTTGCGATATTTTGGGAGGAGAGTTCCAGAAAGGGATTTGGAATTTGTTACTGGTTATTCTGGAGAG
>VDFB02107341.1:0-11102 GCA_007258455.2 Sequoia sempervirens | reverse complement strand
GGACCCATTTTGTTCCAAAATAATAATGGGGTGGTTATGCAAGGAACAACACCCTTGTAAGAGACAAGATGGCTTGTAAGAGTCTATTGAATGCCCTTGTAAGAGGCATTAAAAGCCTTTGTAAGAGATTTTAAAGTTTTGAAGGGAAAGTCAAAGAGGTGAGGAATATTCCATGAGAATATCCTTTTGTGAGGAAAATAGCTATTAATTAATTTGCAAAAAATAATTACTTGTGCAAGTGGGGTTAGTAAATCATAGGTTTATTTAACCTTGGCGGGGGTTAAAAGCTAGAGGATTGGCTAATGAAGATTAGCAGGCGATTTAAGGTTAATTAATCCAATTAATTAATCTTAGGTGGGTTAGGGATTTTGAAAGACTATGCCTATTAAATATAGATTTATTTAATAAAATGAGAAGACATAGGGTTTTAATTAAATGATTTGCATTATTTAATTAAATGGGATGAGAATTAGTAAGAGGGGTTAATTAATCCAATAAAATTAATAATTTGATTAATAGTAGAAAATGATGAATTTAATTAAACAATATATATTATTTAATTAAATAGTTGGTAAGAGGTGATTTAGGACAAAATGATATTAATAATCAGATTCAGATGCATAATATCAATTAGGACTATTCAAGTGTCTACATTTTTCCCCTCTTTGAAGTGAGGTACCTATTACAATATTGCTTCAAATACTGATGCTTCTCAGGACCAATGCTATTGTCATGATCAAAATAAAAAAGTTTTCTAATTTTTTTTGGATGCCCCACTATTGCCTCAGTGAAAGGAATTACGATGCTACATTTCCCCTCAAGAGATTGAGCAAAAAAATTCAATTTTTAGGTTGAGCTTGCCACAAAAGTTCAACAAAGGTTTAGTTGTAGAAAATAGGCTACGAGACGTGAAAATAGGCTCACGACGGTAAAAAAAATGCAATTCATGGCTTGAAAAATAGATAAACAGGCTCAAAATTCTAGCTTCCCACCTCAATTAGGGCAAAATACCCTAATTTCCATGCTTATATATGAGAGGAAGGGTCATTTTCAATTCATTTGCGCATTCACACTTAGAGACTTCTTGCACTTTTTTGCTTTGAACCTTTGATAAAATGGCTCACCCTGTTCTCTCATGACATATTGCAAATAGAGTTTGAGAGTACAAATGACCTCTAAGCGTAGGACCCTCGGTACGCAAATTAAAACTTTTCTTGTACTTCACTTTTTTGTGCATTTATTAGGCATCAAATTTGGGGTAGGTTTGGCATTGCCCTATTGCGACACTTTTAGGATTTTCGACGATGATTTTGTCAATTTTGGTGACACTATTGTAGATAGAGATGCATCTTTGGATTTAAATTTAGGGTTTCATTTTAGTTTTAGTGATCCAATTGCACTTTGCAACGCTAAAGGGGATTTAGGTTTGGTGACGTGGTGCAATTTTAGCAACACATATGCATATAGTGACACTTAGTGGGATTTGAACATGGCGACACACAAAATATTGTTGCACAATCATTTTTTTAGCGATGAATGATGACAGCCATTCACGTTCCATTTTATGCCATTTATTAATCTTTTTTATATGCCTTCATAGCCATTTTTATATTCCATTTCCACACCATATTATATCATTTTACCACCTTTATGCTGCATATGATTAAATATATATAAGTAATATTTAATTTAGTTTTTGGATAAAATACGTGAATAATAAATATTAGATTGTATTTACTAATATTTGCTACCATTATGTTGAAAAATAAATAAACACTTTTCACTATATGTGATAAGATATATATATTTTAATCTTTTTTTATAACAAATTATTATATTGTAATGACCATAAACTAAATGTAGAATTTGCTGGCCATGAACAACTTTTACGCTCCCTATTATTATGGACATGAGACCAAAAAAAAAATGTCCATATTATTATTATGTTAAAACCAATTTGATATATTGGTTATTTTGTTACCAAACAAACGTTTCATGTTAAGAATATCTTAGTTACATGATTCTCTTGTTTGAGACCTAATTTTATGGAGAGATTGTAGGGAAGAATATGTCATTTAGTAAATGCCTCATTTCTTATATAATGCATAAGAAATGGCATGAGAAGGGAGATGCAATATTTTTTCAGAAAAAGAAATAATACAACAGGATGGTTTGAAGTCTTGAGGGAGTTTATAGAAAATTATTTCGTCAAATCACAGCGGAGGTGAGGCCCAAATTCTGAAATATGGTGATATTAATTTTTATATTATGTATTTTATTTGAATATTGCGGTTTCTTTTATTTCTATTAAAATGCAGAGTAATTTTGTGATTACATGCTTTAAGCCTGGCTTTTAAATTATTTTACTGAAGACCCAGAGTTGTGTAGAAATTTCAGGCCGCTTTAAAGATTGCAGCTCTTGTTGCTTCGCGGCCAGAGTTCCATCACGCGATAGGTTCGTCACGGCATAGGTTTCGCCACCGTAATTATGCGCGTCAATGCAAAAATGAATTCAAGAGTCTTTTAATCTTAAATAGAACTAGTAATGTTTAATCAAAGCTGAATTGGATATAGCCAGACCTTATATACATTAAGGGATTTTATTTGAGTTGTTAGTTTAAAGCACTTGATGGTTTCAAAAGGTTTGCTTTAGGAGTACAATTTAAGTGTGTTTTTTTTTGTTATTCTTTCAAAGCATTTAGATTTGACTATTTTTCATTTCATCCCCACTCAACTTGATGCTTTCCTCTCTTTAGGTATACTGCCACAACACCTCTCGCAAGCTTACGATCCCCGAATTGACACTCTTAGATCAAGCTGGAATCTTTCTTATTCTTTACCCCAGTTTTGGCCTATCATTTTAGCGTTGTTGTCGAGGAGAGGTGTTAAAGGCTAGAAAATCTAGTGAGTTAAGTTAGGACCAATTCGTTAGGATGAAAGCTCGCACAACTGCTAGCCTTGCTTGGTGATTAATCCTAATTTGTGTTGTTTAAATCATATAGATGGATTATTAGAATTTGTAGGTATATTTTAGAAATTAAAACCATTTATATATCCACATTAGTTGTTGTGAGTTCATTGATAAGAAAGGAAGTACTTTTGAAGAAACAACATAAAAAAAATAAAAATGTTGCATTTTCAAGGTAGTTCAAATACATCAATTGGTGGGGAAATTGCACTAGCACAAGGTGATGTTTTTATATTCCTTCTACCTAAAGAATGAAACTTAGATTATCACAATCTTCCCTTACCATTGTCACAAGCATCTACAAATCTTATTCCTATAACTAAGCAAGAACAAATAATTGATGAATTTTTAGAGGTACAATGGATTTTTGAAAATGAATCCATAGATGAAGATTTGACCATTCTTTGTTTGATTTGTTGCAAGGAAGAAGATAAGTGCAAATGCCAAGTTGTTCAAGAGGACATGTTGAAGGAGACAGATGATATAAGTGAGCCTCAACACGACAAAGGTGAAAGTGAGAAATTCTTCTTTGTAACTCAAGGACAACTTCACACATCAAATTGGGAAGGTCGAGGTATGAATAATGATTTTGAAATGTATTATAATTCTATTGGATTAGAAAGAAAACATGTTTCTTCACAAAATGCTTCCCCATCTAGTATTTATAGTGAATGGAAACAATCCCCATAATGCCAAGAATGGAAAAATAATTTCTCACAACAACTACAACACCCATCATTACCATCTCCATTATACCCATCCCACTTAATCCCACCTACTCTATATCCACAAAAAAATTTACCATTGTCATTATCCCATTCATATCACCCACTAGCCACCCCAACATATCCACCAAGGGAAATTACAATTCCTGATAAATTACTATTATCTAATAAGGTGGTTCAATCTACATATAATAATGAGGTTTCATTGATCCCTTTACATTTCATTAATATGCATGAAATTGGTAAATCATAATTGCACTCTATTCACACAAATAAAGGATGCAATTTTTCTTTAATTGAATTTGAAGAACAAAATGATCCACTAAAAGATAATCAACTTAGTTCTTCTTATCTACTTAAAATGAATCACAACTTTTAGAATTAATTCACACACATAAGGCAACAATTCAATGTGATTCTTATTTTATCATTGAAATGATAAATATGTGTGTTGAAATTAATCATGCAATAAACAATGGTGAACTATATGCCTTACTGATTCAAGAGTTGTGTGAGATACATAATGACATCCTACAAGATCTATTTATAAATATTTTTATACTCAAACATCTAGATCTTTGGAGGCCTATGGTAAAACTGTGTATTCCTCACACACTTATTGATCTGGGTCCAATAATTGATTTTATGATTAAGAAGAACTAGAAGAGTTTGAATGCATTAATGACCACAACAAACTTGCTACAAATGGATAATCATTCATTAAATAAGAATCAAGGTATTTTTAAATATGTCACTTTCTTCTTTGGATTATCCTAATTCCCTCATGATTTTACAGTATGAAATTAAGTTGGGGGGGGAAATCCATTGAGTTTTGGAAATATTTTGTTGATTGTTGTTAAAGCCTTCATTGATTGTTTCTTTGGTGCTTCTAATAAAGCCACGTGTGTGAGCTTTGGACTAAATCAAGGTATGCATTCTTGTGTTAATTGGAAATGATTTTATATTATCTCTACACAAGCATTCATTGTAATTCATCCATTTTATTATTTATTCTTATTAATAACTCTACCCTTCATTTACAAAAATGACTTAACTACTTAATGGTGGAGTTATTAAATGGATGATATTACATTACTACACTTGATATGCTTGGTCATGAGAATATGGTTATAGGTTGTCGTGGTTACCCACCACTTTTGCACCAATACCAGTTGATGATGCTTCTCTACATGAGCATTGAATAATACAGTTTGTTGGCTTTGCTAACATTTTGTTGGCCTTGCTAGCTATATGGAACACCTCAAGTTTCCTTTGTGCTTCATTATTCGAGATCATAAGAGGATTTTTTGGTGAGGTGTTCAATATTCATGGATACAATTTCTCTTTGATATCAACTTTGATGCCATATCATGTGGAGGATAGTATGCAACTTGGTGTATGAGAAAAAAAGATACTATGTTCTTGGCTAATTCTTCACAAGCCACATATCCAAAGACCACTTGAAGACAGACACAAAGAGCTTGAGCATATTGTAGATCATCATACTTCATCATAAGGATTGACTAATCCGCCTATCCACAACTATATGGGAATATTAGATAAGTTGAGAGACTACCATTGGTCTTTCACTACATAGCCCTATCTTTGAAATATTGCTTCTATCGTAAGTAATTCTTTCCACCAAGTGATTGGGGATGAATTCAAAAGCTCTACAGTCAAATTTCAGATATGGTGGCATGGGCTAAATGGATGAAGATTGTTTGTAGTAATTGTGCTATGCACTATGCATTGTCAATCTTGATGGAGGTATCTTTCTTGTTGGTTATCATTTCAAGTTCTACATACAACCTAGTTCTAACAGTGAATTTTTGTGGGGTTAGAGAAGGAACTCAGGTTTTCGATGGTGTCACTTCAACATCAATATAAGGGGTTCCTTCTCTTTGGTCATTATATGCAGGTTATCTTAAAAATAAATTGAAAAAATAAAAAAATGAAAAAAGAAGAAAAAAAGAAAAAAATTGAAAAAAAGGAAAAAAAAAGGAAAAATAAATAAAATTCCTAACAATGAACCTTCGGTATTGAAGACAATTCATAAATGAAAAACTAAGCGGTGGATTAGAAGTTATCTAAATTTTAGTGGAAAGAAACTATTTCTTATAGCAATCAATTCAAGCCGTGTGTATGATTGAAAACTGGCTTGCTAGCGGTCACTTGTCATTATCAAAAACAAAAAAAAGAAAAAAAAGAGAGAAAGAGAATTTAATAATTTATATTTTTTTTTGGGCTAATCAGTTTGTAGGTATACTCTATTGCTTCAATGGTTGTTTGAGTGCCTCTAGCACCTCCTGTTGCTCATTTGTGTAGTTGTGCTCTCATTTGTCATGGTTAGCCTAACTTTGACCACCTATAGCACAAAGTTACACATTCAAATGAGGTGTTAACAACAATACAAAGCGAATATGCTCCTGTCAGTATGTTCCATAATGCTTCATTTTGATGCAGATCTTTTGTCTGTGGTGTGGATACCATCTTTATCATAGTTTTTGGTTCCTTCCTTGTTGGACATTCACAATTGTAGTTTTTGGTTACATCTTGGAGATTCATAGTTATTGAGATACTTTGGCTACTGAAACTTGGCATAAATGGCCAAGCAAGTTGGTAAAACAGTCAATTTTATTTTTCCTTGTTTTATCTCTTAACTTTATTAATATTTCTTATTATATTAATCATATAATGCAGCATTCACACCAACCCTCTCCTTGTTTCCTGAGGACAGTCAACCCTTTAAGTTGGGGGGAGGTTCATCATCCTTATTAACTGTCTTTTCACCCAATATCTTATTATACTATCCATTATTTTCACTCTTCATAATCATTCATATTGTTTATCATTTCACCCATTTCATATAGCTCATGAATATGGAGATAAATTTTTATGATACCTCCTATATATAGCATTTCATAAAAAAAAATGAAAAAATAGAAAAAAGAAAAAATGATGGAAAACATAAAAAGTTGGAGGAAGGTATGAATATTGAACATGAGAAGAAAACAATGTAAGCTGAAAAATAAAGCAAATCCATGAATACTTGTTATGAAGAGGGCTGATAAAAATCAAGGGGAAATGCAATTAAGCATGAGCTATAGTAGCCAAGGGTGAGAAGGTACAAGTCATAGATCAAAAGTTCACCAGTTCAAATAAAAACCTTTTAGAAATAAAGATTGCATGAGGACGTGCAATATGTTAAGTTGGGGGAATGATGAGACCATTCACGTTCCATTTTATGCCATTTATTATTCTTTTTCATATGCCTTCATAACCATTTTTATATTCCATTTCCACACCATATTATATCATTTTACCATGTTTATGCTACATATGATTAAATATATATAAGTAATATTTAATTTAGTTTTTAGATAAAATACGTGAATAATAAATATTAGATTGTATTTACTAATATTTGCTACCATTATGTTGAAAAGTAAATAAACACTTTTCACTATATGTGATAAGATATATATATATATATATATATATATTAATCTTTTGTTATAACAAATTAATTGTAATGGCCATAAATTAAATGTAGTATTTGTTGGCCATGAACAAATTTTATGCTCCCTATTATTATGGACATGAGACAATTTTTTTTTCCATATTATTATTATGTTAAAACCAATTTGATATATTGATTATTCTATTACCAAACAAATGTGTCATGTTAAGAATATCTTAGTTACATGATTCTCTCCATGACTCTCTCATTTGAGATTTAATTTTATGGAGAGATTGTAGGGAAGAATTATGTCATTTAGTAAATGTCTCATTTCTTATATAGTGCATAAGAAATGGTGTGAGAAGGGAGATGTAATATTTTTAAGAAAAGAAATAATATAGTAGCTAGTTTGAAGTCTTAAGTAGTTTACAACAAATTATTTTTGTCACCCCATGGAAGGAGAGGAGGGCCCAGTCTCTTGAATATTGTGGTTTCTTTTATTTATTAAAATGTGTGAGTAATTTTGTGATTACATGCTTTAAGTTTGGTTTTAAATTATTTATTTCATAAGATTGTAGTTGCAGAAATTCATATTGTTTTAGAAGATTGTAGATCTTGTCACTTGCATAGAGTTCTTGTCGCTTGCACAAAGTTCTTGTTGCTTGCATAGAGATCCTGTAGCCAAAATTATGTCAATGCAAAATGTTGCAAATTTAAGAGTATTTTAATCTTAAACAAAACTAGTAATGTTTAATTAGAGTTGAATTGGACATAGCCAAACCTTATATACATTAAAGGATTTTATTTGAGTTGTTAGTTTAAAGCATTTGATGGTTTCAAAAGGTTTGATTTAGGAGTACAATTTAAGAGTGTTCTTTTTTGTTATTATTTCAAAGCATTTAGATTTGATTGTTTTGCATTTCATCCCCACTCAACTTTTTGCTTTCCTCCCTTTAGGTATACTGCCGCAACACATCTTGCAAGATTACGATCCCCAGATTGACACTCTTAGACCAAACTGAAATATTTCTTATTCTTTACCCTAGTTTTGGCCTATCAATGTCAATTAAAATGGTGACGTGTTTGCTATAGGGTTATGCAAAGCTATTGAGTATAGCGATGCAATTGCTAATTGAGAGTTCAAAAAATAAAAAAATTGTTGATTTTAGCCAAATTTTTACATTGTTCGCTTCATGCATGCAGGAGGTTATCCAACCACTCATGTCACATAAGCACCGACTAGGGTTTCTTGAGGAGCTAGAGGATTTTGACATTATTCAGCAGGAGTACCTCAGGATGATTGGGCTTTGGTTTGTGGCCTACATGCCTAAGATTAGGACTCACCTGGCCATGATGACAACTTTAGTTGAGCAATGGCATAGTGAGACATCATCATTTCACCTTCCTACTGGCGAGGCCACAGTTACACTGGAGGATGTGTGGAAGATACTATGGCTTCCCATTCATGGAGAGCAAGTGATCTATGATACATACTTAGGAGGGGATGCATGCCATGAGGTCCTATGAATAGATGAGCTTATGTTAGTGAGTTCACAGATACACTTGGAGATGTACTGAGGACATGTACCTATATTCAGATTGGTAGTTAGAGCCCTGATTTCTAGGATTGTTGCCCCAAATCGACGAGGGAGAGGGTTCAGTCCTGGTTGGGGACTTGCTTGGCATGGGATGGTATACCAAAGGAGATTGTATGCATGGGGCCCTGTCATGCTGAACTTCCTATATCATGATATGCATCAATTTGTATATGGTTAGGGGTGGGATCTATCAATAGGAGTGACTTTATTACACATCTGGGCATGGGAGGCACATTGTTGTGCTCTGAAAGGTTGTAGCATTTGTAGACGTGGATCAAGATGAGCTAGTTGTATTTAGGTATAGGGGATAGATCACATTGCAACACATAGGGCCCATGGGGATTCCTTATCGGCAATGAGTGATCGATGATATGATCATGTTTAGGTGGCGACATTGGCTAAATATGCCCGCATGGTATGATGATCATCAAAAAATATTCTTTGTGAGGAAAACTTGGTGCATAAAGGGTCAAGAGCACACCATGATTGAGAGGTACCTTCTTGACCATGTAGGAAATTTTTTTGGCAAGGTGTAGGATGTGCCTGCAGATGATTATACAACTATATTTGCTAGGAATGCTAGGGAGACAACATGGGGTTTACAGATACAACCTCATGAGGCTATAAAGGGGTTTAGACAACTTATTGCTAAGTCGTGGGTGTATGGCTAGGGACAGGTTGATGCAAGGACCACCCTAGGATATGACACATGGTTTGTTCCTCCTCTATGATTGATAGATTCGATAGGGGTACCTCCATGAGGGAGACCTAGAGGTAGAGGTGTAGGTAGGGGGTGACAAGCTTCAAAGGATCAATAGTGAGATCAAGGCTAGTAGGATTAGCCTATTAGGAAAGATCATGTGATTGGGTAGGTACCAGGGGGACCTCCACCACATCAACAACAAGATCAATAATAGCAACAGGGACAAAACCCCAAGGATGCCCAAATCTAGGCATTGACACAAGAGTAGGATCAAGCCCACCAATAGCTAGCAATAGTTATGGGTGAGCGAGATCAGGCCTGCTAGCAAATTTAGGCACTGACACAGGAGATATACCATGAGATCAGATGTGCCAGGCCTCAAACATTGTGCTAGCCCAACAGATAGGGTACATGCAATAGCTAGAGGCTATTGCACAGTAGGCATAGGGACAGGTGGGCTAGATGGTGACGACACACCTCTATGGATAGGCCATGTAGGAGGTGTTCTATTAAAAGACACTTTATTATCGAGACATCCCCCACATCATCGTCATTGAGATTTTGATCATAGGAGTGGAGTTGCACCCAGTGCATCAAGTGGTCAACCATTTGTTAGGCAACCTAGAGAGCTAAGTCACAAATTACCATCAGATGGTCATTAGAACTAGTCACACCATGATGACCGTGACAACAGGGAATAACATCCTTTTATAGACACTTTTTTGGATGTACAACTTGATTGGTTATGTACATACATTCATTGGCTGATGTTTTATAGCCTTTTGTATACCATGTATGATGATATTACACACTTATTTTGATTTGTATCATGACATTCAATTTTTTGATATATATATGAGATGGCTCCGATGTGAAGTTTATGATGTGTTCTCTTTATTTTATGCTTTATGGATGTATGGATGCATATGATATGCTATGGATATATATACTCTTATGTATGCTTATGATGTGATGTTTATGATGATGATACATTATGGATGTATGCGATGTATCATATGATATGGATGAAAATGTGATGGGTGATGTACTTTCTTTTTGAGTATTCTTTTCTATATGCTATGTTATGATGATGTATTGATGCTATGAGATGGATGTATTTCATGTTTATTGTATGGATGTAATGGATGATTATGTGATGTGATAAGATGCTTAAAATAACAAATCTATATTATCTTAAACAACTTAAATGATAATGATGATGCAAATGAGATGGATTGAGATGCTTAGAATAACAAATCTATATTATCCTAAACAAATTAAATGATAATGATGATGTAATGGATTATGCTTCCCATTATGATGATATGATATGATTATGCAGGATGTGTGTATTGATAGGTCCAGATAATAGTTTATATTTTGTTAGTTTTATCATACTTTAAGATACTTTTAAACATACTCCTAACAATATTCCATATTATATTATCCTTTTTATATCCATTATACAGACCTAAGACCCAAAAGTATGTTGATGGAATTATGGTTTAATATATTAGCATTAAGTGGTTTATATGGATATGTGCATGTATTTGTTTCAATGGGAAGTTATGCTTAATTATGATGGTTATCCTTGTGTGCGTATTTTGTGAAACTAACTTGTTTGCAGCAAAAAGAGGAACTATGATGC
>VDFB02107340.1:0-54095 GCA_007258455.2 Sequoia sempervirens | reverse complement strand
GAGGGAGCCTAGAATGAAGTACATGATAACAGAATACCAAAGGATTTCGACTGAGGTTCTCATATCAGAAGCTGGAATGGGAAACTACTTGCTATCCGCCCCATATGAAGAATCAGATGCAGAAGAAGTGCTGATGTTGCATACGATGCCAGTTAATGCTGAAACAGGGTCCGGTCCTGTGGAGGTCCTGACAGAATCAGTTGAGGAAGGAGAAGAACCTGAGGATAGACAGATTAACTTGCTGGACAATTTCCAGGATTTCATTAAGCAATGCGTGGAGAATCAAACTCACTTAGGAAGGAAGACAAGTTTCAAGGAGTTACTCTTGCCGAATTGGTGCAGAGTCCATAATGCTTCTCACTCAGAATTGGAGTGTTGCCTGTGTCAGACAGCAGTGAAAGAAGTGTACAAAAGCATGAATCCATCTCAGGTGGCTAGGACAGATGAGCAAAATCTGCAAGCAAAGTGTGAAAGTCAGAAACCTGTTGTGGCTGAGGAGGCCTCTATCACTGATAAGACGAAAGACAAAATGAAGAAGACCACCACTATGGAATACTGGACTCTCAAGTTTGATGGATCCAAGTCCAAGCAGGGGGCTGGAGCCGGATTTGAGTTGATAAGTCCAAAAGGTAAGAGTTTCTTCGCAGCTCATAGACTCCAATTTCATTGTACAAATAATGTGGCTGAATATGAAGCTTTAATTCATGGACTCCTTATGGCACTCAAGAAAAAGGTCAGGGTCTTGCAAGTATTTGGTGACTCAGAATTAGTGGTCAAACAAGTAAGAAAACAATATGCGTGTCATGACAGAAGAATGACCAGCTATAGGCATAGAGTTTGGGACCTCATCGAGGGGTTCAACGCTTTTAATATCCAATTGATCCCAAGGAAGAAGAATCAAACTGCTGATTCTCTAGCTCAAGCGGCCAGTACCTTGCAACCACTGTCCCTATCAGGATTGAAGAAGTTTACTGTTGAATTAACTCCTGTCCCGTCAGTCCCTGACAATGTCACTAACTTTCAGGTGTTTGAGGATGATAAACATATCCTTGAATTTATCACAAACACGGATGTTTTTGCTTCACAGATCATTGATGAAATAGAACCTCAAGAAGCAGAATTGGATCTGGAAGGTGTGCTAAATTTGAAGTCCAATACTATTCCGAGGGGAATGGTACAGCTGGAGAGGATTTTCGATATGGACAAAATCAGAAACCAGGAATAGGAATCTAAGAAAGAGTTTATCAGTGGGCAGTGTGACACTCACAATGTGGGCACTGAAGATGTTGTGAAAAATGTTTTCATTGGTAAGGTTTGTACTCCTGAAGAAAGACAGGGAATAATCAGAGCCCTATACGACTTTCCAGACATAGTAGCCTGGGGTTATGAAGACTTGAAGACTTATGATACGTCCATCATAACTCACACTATACCTCTCAAGCCAGGTGCTAAGCCTTTTAGACAGAGGTAGAGACCTATTAATGCGCTGTTGGAGCCACTCATACAGAAGGAAGTTCAGAAACTGCTGTCCGCTAGGATCATATTTCCTGTCAGGCATTCAACATGGGTAGCTAATCTGGTTCCAGTAAGAAAGAAGAACGGTGAAATTAGGCTCTGTGTGGACTTCAGAAATCTAAACAGGTCCTCTGAAAAAGATAATTATCCAGTTCCCTCTTTGGATGAAGTGTTACAAGTGGTCAATGGATCTCAGATGATTTCCTTTCTGGATGGCTATTCAGGATATAATCAGGTGATGGTCCAGTACGAGGACAGACACAAGACTGCCTTTACAACCAAGTGGGGAACTTTCGCCTACAGGAGGATGCCATTCGGGCTTATCAATGCAGGAGCCACGTTTCAACGAGCTATGGACATCGCTTTCAAAGACATCATAGGAAAGTGCATTATCATTTACATGGATGATCTGACTGTTTTCTCCAAAGATAGAGGGAATCATATCTCGGACCTGCGTAAAGTGTTCCAGAAGTGCAGAGAATTCGACATCTCTTTGAATCCCAAGAAGTGTATCTTCGGAGTTACGGAAGGCAAACTGCTGGGCCATGTGATATCAGAGAAAGGAATTGCTATAGATCCAGAGAGAGTGGAAGCCATCCTAAAAATTCAACCGCCTGCCAGTAAGAAAGAGATGAAATCTTTCTTTGGTAAGATTAATTTTGTTAGGAAATTCATTACTGGATTTGCTGAGATTGTCAAGCCACTAAATTCCATGTTAAAACAAGATTCCAAGATAGAGTGGACTGCAGAGGCGAAGGAGTCCTTTGCAGAGATTAAGAGAGCCATTGCTGATGCTCCAGTGTTGGTGAGTCCAGATTATAGTAAACTGTTCTATATCTATTCCTTTGCTTCAGACCACTCATGTGCTGGAATGCTGACACAAAAGTCTGATGAGGGGAATGAGCATCCCATCGCTTTCATGAGCACGCCATTAAAGGATGCTGAGTTGAAATACCCATGTGTGGAGAAGCAGGCGTATGCCCTTGTCCGAGCAGTAAAGAAATTCAGGCACTATATCCTCAGAAACAAGGTGTTTGCAATTGTTCCTGATTCTGCAGTTAAGTTATTGTTGATGCAGAATGAGTTAGGGGAGCGCAGAGCTAAATGGGTAACCATGCTTCAGGAGTTTGACATTGAGATCCAGCCCATGAGGCTGGTAAGAGGACAGGGACTCACCCAGACCATGGCAGAGATAGGCCCTGAGTTGTCTGTCTGTAACTATGATGTTGGAGCGGTTTCCCCTAGATGGCTGGTATGATGATATAGTTTATTATTTACTGAATCAGCGAGCTCCTGGTCATCTTAATGCAGTACAGAGGCGAGCCTTGAGATTGAAAAGTGATGGTTTCATGCTGAAAGGGGCCGTCCTATACAAGAAGAATCACGAAGGTATTTACTTGAGGTGCCTTGGAAAACAGGAAGCTGAAAGAGTAATAAATGAGTTTCATGAGAAATATGGCACAGGTCATGGTTCCTCCATTGCTACTGCAAACCAGATTTTGAGGGCGGGATACTACTGGCCTACTTTGTTCAAGGATGTTCATCAACATGTGCGGACCTGTCACATTTGCCAGACTGCAGCAACAAGAGAAAGGTGTGCAGCACTTCCGCTCCAGTCTATTATTGAGGTAAAACCTTTTGCTCAATGGGGTATGGATTTCATCGGCCCTATCAATCCACCATCTTCTGCTGGACACAGGTATATCCTCACCATTACTGATTACTTTACAAGGTGGACTGAAGCATTTGCTTGTAGGCAGTGTACGTCAGAGGTAGTAATCGATTTCTTAGAATCTGCCATTCTCAATCGGTTTGGATGTCCTTTTGCTGTTGTGTGTGATAATGGTCCTGCCTTTGCATCTTTGAAATTCTCAAACTGGGCTTTTGATCATGGCATTGTTGTTAAGTTTGCATCTAATTATTATCCCCAGGGGAATGGTCTAGCTGAATCTTCTAATAAGAACCTGTTGACTGTTATCCAAAAACTATTAGAGAGGAACCCAAAGGACTGGCATACCCAGCTTAGGTTTTCTCTTTGGGCAGATCGTACTCGGGTTAAGTCCTCCATTGGTACCTCTCCTTATCATTTAGTGTATGGTCTGGAACCAATTTTCCCTATCCAGCTTAAAATCCCAACTCTACAGTTTATCAACCAGTTTTACGATGAGGGGGATAGAAGGGAAGCGAGATTAGCTGAATTGTTGCATCTTGAAGACAAACGGGATAATGCCCTTGAAAGATTCGCCAAACATCAGGGGGTAGTCAAGCGATGGTTTGACAGGAGAGCTAAGGTCAAAGCCTTTAGGATTTCTGACCTTGTCCTGTATTGGGATAAGCCGCATGATCAGAAAGGTAGCCATGGTAAATTTGATAGATTATGGCTTGGTCCTTACCAGATTGCTGAAATTCTGGGAGATAATGCCTTCCGTTTGAGGACTCTCACGGGAGAGGACATGCCACTGCCTGTTAATGGGCAGTATCTTAAACATTATTTCCAGTCTTGAGCTGTTCTCAGCTCTTTGCCCTGTAAATAGTTAGTTAGGTTGCTTTCTTTGCTTGTTTTGCTTGTTTTGGTTAGGGTAGGTTTCCCTTTCGCTTTGCTGGTTTTGTTTGGTTAGCGTAGGTTTGCTTTGGTTTGTTTGTTTTGTTTTGCGTTGCTCTTGCTTTTGGTCTTATCTCCTTGTGGGATTGTGGGTGCATCTGTATGATAATGGTGGCAAAGCAGGTCCAATGTTCCTGATATTTCCCTTACAAACTTTAATCTTTTTTCCAGAATGTTATGGTATGAATTCCGTTGCCTATGTCATTTGTCCTTGTGGTAAGGCGAAGATTTTCTGGTCAGTCTGAACAGGAATGTATTGGGGTCTTATACCTTTAATCTTTAAATATACCTGAAGTCGTAAAAGGTCCTTATAAGGTCTGGACAGGTGAAAAATCTTTTTCTGCTCTAGTGCCACTGTGGTTCTCAGCCCTGAGTGTGAACTTCACTGTTCACAGGTTGAATAAGTTGAGTAAAAAGAAATATTCGTAAAAAAAAAAAAGAAAAAAAAAGAAGAAAGAAAAGAAATGGATATTGAAAATCTTGAGGTTCGAATTCAACTCATCAGGGGGATCTGAATATCTCTACCGAGGCTATAGACGCCTGGCCGGCAGTAGAGCTATGTTCAGGAGTATCACAGCGATAACCTCGTCGGGGCTATGGACGCCTGGCTGGCAGCGAGGCTCTATCCAGGTTACTTTTAGGGTCAGAATCTTTACGTAGCCTGTTTATACCAAGTCTGGTTCTTTGCAACTGAAGGTGGGTAATATATGCACCTGCACACACTTGGACCCTGGTATAGGAATGTCTGAATGTCTGGGAGTTTCTTTGCTTTAACTTAGGGTGACGGCTAGGTACTTGAGTTGAAACCAGAGTTCTGGGTTCTTGATTCCAGTTTGTCATCGAAATGCTCAGGAGCATTTCCCCAGCAGAGTCGCCATTTGTTGTGCAGTTTTTGCACACACGCCCCACTTGGAGTGGGGACCCCCTTTCTTTTTTGTGTCTTTGACCTTTGATTTTATTGGATTTATCATTTTGGGGTCTTGACATGTTGGTTTTGCTGGCTTTGCCCTTGCCTTGGGGTTGCGGTTGATTGAAATTGAGTTTTTGGCTAAGTCCGGGTTTTCACCTAGATCCGGGATTTTCCGCCTCTGGCGGATTTTTCCGGCCCTGGTTCCTTGTCCGTCTCTTGCCGGATTCTCCGATGCCGGGTTTTTGCCTAACTTCGGGATTTTCCGGTCCAGTCGGATTTTCCCGGATCCCGTCAAAGTCCCGATCTTCCTGTTTTCCCCGGTTTCTGCATTTCCGCGGAATCCGTGTCTCCGCGCATTCTGGGATTCTCCGAAATTCCACTTGGGGCTCGGGTTCCCGGACTTGTCAGAAACGTCTTTTCGCGCATTAATGGCCGAGGTACCTTGGTTCAGACGGGTATAAGGGCGAATTTAGGGCATTTTCTGATTCATTCCAACTTCGATTGCTTCCTCGTTTTCTGCTCTGGCGATTCAGAACTTGCGTTTGAGCTTTGAGGATTGATCTTGGTTTGCTTGCGCGTGAATTGCTTGAGTGTTGCTGCCAGTATCTCGTGGCTTGGACGTGTTGTCACGTGGATTAATTTTCTGAGCTCGATTTCTGCCCGTTTTGATCCATGGTATGTATTCGTTGCCCTTCCGTTTGCTTGCATGGTGATTTGCGGTTTTCTCGTACTGGGCATTGTTGAATTCTGGGTCGGCCCGTGTTTTGGTTTTGGGTTTCGTATTTATCTAGTCGGGTTGACCCGTTTTTTTTTATTGAGGCCCATCTCTCGTGCCCTATAAGTTCTGTTTGTTCATTTAATTGCATATTTACCCGTTGGACGGAATTCTGGGTCGTATTGTTTGTTTGTTTTGAGTGCGGAATGTGTTACCATGAGAATTTGGGGTTTCCTTGGTGTTTCGGTTAACACGATGATTTGATCTTGTGTTTGAATGACTTTCGCCTCGTTTCGTGTCGGCTTCCCCGTTCTGTGAGGATTAGAGGGCTTTTAGGTAAATCCCGAACTGATATTTTAACCCTAAAAGCTTGCTCTGGTTCTAATGGCGGATATGTGGTTGTTCGATTTAGGGCATCGTCGTTTTAGTATGAGATCCTTCCTTTGAAGCGCTTTTGAGTGTTGGAACCATTTGTATATTCGAGTCTGGTGATTGTTGTCGGTTTTGGGTTCATTCGAGCTTAGGTATTGAAGATCTTGTGGTCGCTCCGGTTTTGCTACACGTTTTGCCATTTTTCGGGTTTCGGAGGTCGTCGCGGAATTTCCTTTCTCCCGGATTTTCCCGGTTTCCGCTTATTCCGCGGACGAGGTTAGTTCCCGACGTAATTTATACTGTCCGCGAAAATCCGTTCTGCCTGGATTTTCCCGGATTTCCTGTCTGATTGCATTCTTTTGTATATTCCGATGATAGGATTGATGGAATGATAGTTAATGCCTATTTCTTGATTGCCAAAGAGTAAAATTGATGATTTTTCCTTTGATTTCCGAACATATTAATGATTTACATGGCTAATAGTGCTTTGGCAGCAGGAGTCCGTCTGGGTCGGATTTCTCCGAAATTCCGCCCCGACGGTATTTTCCCGGTTTACCGATTTTCCCGGATTATTTGATTTCTCCGGATCTCGGAAGATTGGCAATTGGCATTTGGTTTTAATGGATTTGTATGATGTGTGCTAACATTTGGGATTGATAATTGAATTCTAATAATGATTCTTGGATGTGCAGGCCGAATCAAGCAAGGCTGCTGCTGGGAAGTCCAAAGGTGGTGCAGGGGCATCTGCAGTTTCCGAGACAGAAAGATTGAGATTAGACATGAAGAGTCAGGTCCCAGAGAGTAAGATATCCTCCGTGTGGGCAGATGTGTCCGATACAAATGTTGGTGCCTGGCGTTACGAAGAATTCAAACAGAGAACAGCTGAGAGGGACCAATCGGCATTGAGGCAAGGGATGATGAACTCAGGGTTGGTACACGTGGCAGGGTTCCCTCCAGCAGTCCAGTGCTACGAGCTGATTTTGGAGTGTGCTAGGCAGTACGCTTTTGACACACAGATGGTAGTTAGCACTGAGGGACGAGTGTTGGAAAACTTCAGTCCAGCCTCCATTGCCCGAGCTTTCAGCATGCCGGATCTCCCCTCGGTCTGCGCCCTAAACATTGACACTGCTCGCACATATTATGAGAACGAGCCAGTTAAGGCTCAACAGCTTATCAACTCATGGCTTGAGAAGCCCAAGTCTCACCACTCCAAATTGCCCAAACAGTTGCACAGGGTGAAGTTCAGGCCGGATATTTATGATGCCATCACACTGTTGAGCAGGGTGGCTGGGCTCAAAACTACTGGGGTATTGGAAAATTGGATGGTCCATGTGATCACCAAGATGGGCCAAGGAACGAATTACCACTGGGCATGACTTATCAGTGCAGAAATAGATAGGCAACTGAGGAATGTTTTAGAAGGAAAGAAGTTTACCATGTACTCCTATGTTATATATATACTGGCCATCTCCTACCCCTACAAGGGACTGACTCCTGCGGGAATCGTTGGACAAGACGTTATCTATGAGGTCTATCCGGAATTGCACCTCAGACACGGAGATTATAGGAGGGCCAATGATGCCTTCACTATGCACATTACCCGGACCCTTCAGAATGCGGATCACATTAGATTATCCGATGGGGCTAAGGGGTTGATTAAGAATTATGGGGCCTGGTTCATCTAGTTCCCCACTTTCACTTATCTCCGGATTGATGGATGCCCCGTTGCTCCCTACAGACTGCCCCGGTATCCCACTGATCACATAGTGCTACTGGAGGTCGTAAGACAAATTTGTGAGTTCGATACGGTGGTGAAGAGGGAGAAACATAAAACTGGTTTTGGAGGTGACTTCCCTCTTGGGATTGGCGTGGATGTGATGTGCCCTTCCATTCAATCAGCTCACACTGCAGGTGAGGAATTGGCCGCCTATGGATTCTCTTTCCATTCAAAGAGAATGAATTTTGACATCACCGGAGGGGCACAGAAAAGGGCTACCCGGGAATACAGGCACAAAGAGGACTTGGAGGACTACTGGGTCAACATCAAGGATGACCTTGATGCACGAAGGAAAAGGTATTCCCGGCTGCCAGTGGAGGCAATTAGGCAGTACAATGTGAAGCTGATTCCGGATCAGCTGGAAGATGATGGAAAACTGGTCCAGGACCATGTCTATGAGCCCATTAAGGATAAGTCAGTAGCAGATATTGATTGGAATGAGCCTGAGGTGACAGAGTTGGAGGACTTAATGGCTCCAGTGCTAAAATATACCTTTGCTTGGATCAAACATGAGGTCTGGGTGTTGGAAAATGCCAATGTACCCTTCACTTTTGACCTGATGGGGAATCTCAACCCCATGTCCACTTCTGAAGAATCCGGGGAAGAGGACCCCAAAGGGAAGACGGCCAAGGCCTCTCCTTTCAAAATCAAAGTTAGAAGTCCTAAGGGGACTCAACCTGCAGCAAAAAGGAAACCTATCGGCAAACGCAGGTGGAAGACCCTGACTATCAGCAAGTCCTCGGACGAGGAGGAGGCGGAGAAAGCTGAAGAAGAAGATGTTCCTCCACCGCCCAAGAAAGCCAGAACTGCAAGGGTGGCGAAAAAGAAAGGCCAGACGACTTCAGAGGATGAACCCCCAATTGTGGATGTGGAAAGCTCCGGAGGGGAGAAGACCAAAGTATACACTAGAAGATCCAGAACTCCTTCCCCAAAGGATGCTGCACAGCCAAAGGATTCTTCTCCAATATTGCCAGCCACTGAACAGGACAAGCCTGTCTCTCCTCCACAGAGTGTAACAGAACCGGAGAATCCGGATGAGCAGGAAATCAGCGGAGAGGCAGAACCATTTAAAGAAGGAGCATTATTCAGTGAGGCTGCTGAGCTCGAGGTAGAGACAGAAGAAAGACACACTTCTCCCTTGGTGCAGTACGAGGACTCTCCGGAGAGTGAGAAGGGCCGTGGATCGCCAGAACCGGAGAAAAGCATCCCGCTAGAACTCCATCGCCGGTGCTTCCTGAGTTGGGATTTGAGGAGACTGACCAGGGTGAACAACCTCCAGAGAAAGAAGATGACAAGGCAACAGAGGAAGAAGAAGTCGAGGTGACAGTAGCAGAAGAGGAGAAAGCCACAGAGGACCCGGGGAAAACTGACACAGAAGGAATCCGGACAGACCCTGTAGCCCCGGACTGGTTAGAAAAGGAAATAGCAAGGAAGAACAGGTGATAGTAGAGGACACTCCTCTCGACTGGGATGCAATGTTATCCCAGATTGGTAAGGGGAGGAAGAAGAAGGCTGCCAGGATAATTTCCCGGGTAGAAAGGGATGAGGTGCACAACCGTGTGGTCCACATCGCCACCCCTGTTGCAGATAAAACAAGAGATGAGGTAGCAGGCCAGGATTACAGTGTCCAAACCATTAACCTTGGGCCGGCCTCCCTAGAGCAAGACATTGAGGAATTCGAGGGGTCAAGTGCTGTAATTGTAGACAGATTGAAGAGGGAGACTCAGACAAAGCGAGAATTGAAAAGGGAAAATGAAAGGTTGAGGAAAAGCTTAGAAGAGGTCATGAAACCTCTACAGTCCCTCCATCCGTCCTCCTCTTCTACTCCCGGATTTCTGCCGAAGGAAACAATTTCTGGCATAGAGAAGATGAAGGCTTCCACACAAGCTGCCACAGACTGGTTGATGAGTGTTCGGACACAAGGGGATGAAGCTATTAAGGAGATCTTGTCTGTTGGCAAGGATGTAGTCCGAGGAAAAGAACTGATGGAAAGCATCCTTTCTCAGGATAAGAATGATGTCGATTCCCTGCTGCAGAAGACAAAGATTATTCTAGGGCATGGCAAGGAACAATTGGGCAAGGATGGAATTCTCCCCTCCACCAGATTGGATGAACCGTGGGAATGGTTCGAGGCATTGCAGATCAGGCAGGGAGCCCTGAAAAAGATACAGAAACGAAGAAAGTCCATTGATGCTGACCTCACTGCAATTTATGATGGTTGCATTGCATTTTTTGAAGTGATGACAGGGAGGAATAAGATGGCTCCTAAGTACCTGAGTTTAGATCAATTAAAGGAATGGTGGCATGAGGTTTATGCCCCGGATTCTGATGAGGTTGTCACTGGCCATATGCTTGACGATGCAGCCACATATCTGGCAGTGATAGATAGATACCTGACCAGCAGAAAGGATTGGAAGAAAACCATTGAGCGGTCCAATGAAGGGATTGATTCGATTAAATGCCGGCTCAAAGTTTTGCCATTGCCACCCATTGCTGAGCTGGAGGGAGTTTTCTTGAAGGTCCAAGGGTCACCAGCGCGGAGAAAAGACAAAGGAAGCAGCGGTTAATGTTTATCTCGAGATTTGTGCTTCCCTATTATCATAGGGCATGCATTGGACCGGACTTCCTTGGGGACTGTGCCTTGGCCGACTTGGATGATGGCATTAAATGTGTGCCTTAGTTTGTTTCCTTGGCCGACCTGTTTTGGCGGTTTTTATTATTTTGTAAAATGTTTGGCTGGGCCGACATGTTTTGGGGAAAAAATTCGATAAATAGGCATTCTTGCCTTATTGTAAGGGGGGCAATTCAGAAGATTTTGATAGTAGAGATTAGCAAGAGCAATAGTTAGAGTTTTAGAATTTCTTGAAGTAGATGTCATATTTAGAACAGTTGAATTGTTGCAGCATTTGATGATTAATACAATTGAAGGCATTGTGGTTTTCCTGGTGAAATCCTTTGTGTTATCTCATCTTGCATGGTTCTTTTGTTCTATCTTTTACATTGCTTGAAGATCTTGGGTTAATATTCAGAAATAAATTAGTTTAGTTGGATAAATGGTGTATGTGATTTCATATTTGGAATGTCGGTAGCTATCTTTGGTCTATACTCCCGGTAACTATCTGATTGTAGTAGGCTGGTGAAGTCAACCTGGACCATATATTCAAATGTGCTTAAGTTCAGTTGTAGATGCAAGTCTATGATTTGAAAATCTGTATTCCTCAGAAGATTGCACTGTTTCTGTAAGATTGCTTTGTGGGTCGAACAGGAATTGGTTATTTGAGATAGGTCCATTCCAGATATATGTCATTTACATTGCTTGTCCTTTCAGTAATTTAGATTTTATTACCTTCCCTGCACCCCTATCTTTTGCAATTTCTTTATTATTCGGTTAAATTTAGGATTCAAGATCATCATATTGTCAGATCTGATAAATTGAAAGGGTTCAGCTTGCTTGTAGTAAGGTCCGATTGTGATTACCAGCAATTTCACATTTCATCTGAGTTGTTTTATGCATTGTTATGACCTAACACCCGAGAGACCTTGGGGTGATTTTCAGTAATTCATTATTGGAGATTACCTTTCAAGAGAGATAGGATTTTGTATTCTGTCTGAGTTGTTGCTGTGCAGAAAACACCATCAACACTATCCAAGGCCGGGGTGTTTCCCTATCCTTGGAGTCAACTCTATAAAAAAGGGCGCCCTAGGGCTAAGATCCAATGGGACTCGAACCCAAACTTCCCAGTAGGAGGAAGGAAACCTGCCAATCTACTAACGTAATACGAGTAGCCAATCTTAGAACGTAATACTAGTAGTAGGAGGAAGGCAACCTGCCAATCTACTAACGTAATACTAGTGCCCATCCATCCCCTAATTAGTAATACTAGTGCCCATCCATCCCTCAATCCCCCTCTCCTCGAGAAACAGCCAGCCTATAATATATCCTCCCGTCCTGCCCGGCCATTCCTTCCATCCAACTAGAATCTTGTCCTGTCCTGTCCGTCCAGAACAAACTATCCTTGTTCTTGTGATCGGGGGACTCGGTCCTTAGTTATTCTATCCATCCGTTAAGAGTTTCACACCCCGCCGGCCATAGGAAGATATAGAGGATAGAGAGGATGGAGGATGGAAGGTGGGAAAGGACGGATGAAGGGTGGATACCAGCGTGTATGTGGAGCTCGGATCCATGTATCGACTGTAGTGTGGAGCTCGGCCGCCCCGCGGCCATCGGGTCAACTATCTATAATCGACTCGACCGCCCGGGGACCTACCAGTAGATAACATTTATGCTCCAGAAGACCGGACCCCATAGAATTGTAGGGGAACCGCTGGAACTATTCCGATCAAGAGGAGCCGATCTGCAGAAATGCCGAGAAAGAACAAATCTAGTTCCCGATCTGCATAAATAGAGTCTATGCCACTCCATTCCGATCAAGCGAGAAAGATGCGGCCCTACTATTCTATGGGCTGGCCAGCCCGATCTTCTCGCATAGAAAGATGCTTGCTTCCGATCAAGCAAGATGCCGATCTCCGATCAGATATTCGTGATGGAGTATTCATGATGGACCTTTCTCGCACTCTTCCGGGGGATAGTTTTTTTCCGTCCATTCGCCGTAGGGGCTTCGGGGCGACCGACAGATTAGATTACAGAATCCTAACCGGGGTGATCTCCAATCGACATCGTTCTTCTCCACCTGCGGGGTGATCATCACGACATTCCCTATATACAGATATGGACTGATCATTCGACACAACATCCATTGGGCTCCTCCGCATTATGACATCCGGGCTGATCTCCCTATCCCATTATGTCATAGGCATAGGGGGCCACATTCGGGGTGACTGTCACTTGGGGTGATTATCTAATATAGGGTTCTCATCCAGGGAGGCATTCAATCACCCCACCTCTTCTCAACTATAGCGGGGCCCCCTATGATACAATATTCCTCTCCGGGTGATTGCGCAATGCACAATATCAAGCAGAAAGTCTACATGAGAAAGAAAAATCGCTCGGGGTGAACGGGAAGATAGATCTGATATCTATGATCTCTATTCCATATGCCCTACTGTGAATAGGAAAATCCACTTTCCATAGTTCTATATCCTATATGCAATGCCCATATATAGATAGGGCATAGTTCTATATTCTATATGCAATACGAATGAATAGCCCTACCGATCTCCCTCGCTTCAATCTGGGCATCCGCTTCCCATAGAATAGTAGGGGCCCACCCTGCATAGGCTACCTCTCCCTATGAACACCCGGCCACCCTATTGCCACCCCCCCTACTATTCTAAGGCGCGGGTGGAGAATTCGAGCCCGGAAACACAGAACTTTAGAGCGTTCACTCTATAGCTATTCAATTAGATCCAAAGGGAATCGAACCCTGCATAGGCACCTCCAACTATATACCAACTACCTAGCCGGGGCTTAATTAATCAGTAAATTAATTCGCCCCCACCCAGTAATTAATTAATTAACCTGCTAGCCCTTACCCTTACCCTTCAAATAGTAGGGGTAGGGGTAGGGGTAGGGGGGAATCAGCTTGCAATCTAAAATAGTTCTAGAATCGAGCTAGAATAAGGAACTATAGCTCCCTCCCACCCCGATATTAGTTCTTATTTTAGCTCGATTCTAGCAACTATAATTGCAAGCGCATCCATAGAACTATAGCTTGGGGGGGGCACAAATTAATTGACTGATTAACTACAACTATATAGGGGGGGGAGATAGAAATTGGCAGCAGCTTTCCACTTGGGGATAGTAACGGAAAGCCGGTTATCGGTTATCGCTTAGAGCAACTCTGCTAACCTCAGCCATGCCTAAAGGGATTATACAGTTGGACCCAGCGCTTCAGATCGTTTCTCTGTGTCGAGTGTTCATTCCTCACCCTGGATTCCGTTCTCCACAGGATGGCTCTCGATCCCTACCCCTTCGCCCCCCCTGGGAGGTAGATTATTGTAGGGGCATCTGATTCTGTATCTGGATCTCCTAAGTTTTGGCTGCTCCGGGTATGGATCCAGGTATGTATCCGCTACTCGTGCCAGTGTTCTTCCTGGACCAACCTTGTTGCAATCGGTGATACCACTTATGGTCTATCCACCCCTGCTTATGCCGCTCCCGCACCTCGAACCGAATCCCCTTTAGAATAGTAGGGGCTGTACTACCGGTGGATATGCCCTAAGGCCCCTACTATAACTATAATGGGGGTTGGGAGGGCCGGGTGCGAAGCACACAAGGGGATCTGCTCCTACTTCTGTTACCTCCGCACCTGCGCATCTGCATATGGATCCAGAAGATCCGAAACCGAACGAAGGTCTAAGTGAATGTTCGATCTCCACTGTTCATCGGGAACTACTGCTCTAGCTGCCTACCAGAGGCCTAGTTGCATCTGCAATGGGTGCTTCCGGATCCGTTACTGGAGGTGGCCCTATAGAATGGTAGGCAGAATCAACAGCTTAACCGAAGGAGCTACTGGGCGGTGCTGGAGGATCCATCGTATTGGCTCTACATATGATGCTACCCCCGATGAAGTTTGCAAGAACTGTGGGTTCTACCCCTGCCCCCGATGAACTCTGCCATTGGTAATGGGTACGGATCTAGATCATGATCAGGAACTGGGTTTGGATCATCTGGAACTGGATCCTCGACTGTAAGATATGCTGGTGGTGGTGGTCCGTATTCTGTACAATCAACGCAACAGGTAGGCAGACGGATAGGCATCAACGCCCCTTTTTATAGTAGGGCGCTGGATCAAGCTTTCTGGCTTCGGCTGTGCCACTGGGTCTTCATCCGGTGTGTGGATGATGTACCGGAGGTCTGCTGGAACAACGGGATGTGCGAATCATCAGAACAAGGTGGAACGGGCCGGATGCGCATAGACTCAGACGGAGCTAGAGATTGGATGTTTGAATCGGTTAGATGCCCATGCTAAACCCTTCATCGCTGCTGCCATCTCCGTATTTTTCCAATGCTGGTGAAGAGCCCGGTTCCGCATATGAATACAAAACCATGTTGGTGGGTGGGATAGTAATGGATAGGGCTTCGTTACTGATGAAACTTCACGAATCGGGCATGGGGAATTCTAGTTGGACATGCCGCTGGTGGTGCCATAGCCCATGCTTACTCAGATGCTGAATCAATCAAATCAATGGCTCAGTCTCGCTTGGATGCTTCAGGTGCTGCAAACACCCGGACCTGGTTAAGGATCAGATGCGAAGGCTCCTGCCCCGGCAGTGTTGCTGTGTTCACTCAGTTGACTGGATTGAATGGCGCTGAAAACAGTTGGCTCCGACCCCTTTAGAATAGTAGGGCCATAGAATTGTAGGGGGCTGGTTAGGATTAATGCCACTTGCTAACCCCACCGACCCCCGCACCCCCCACCTCCCCCATCATAGTTGTTTTCTAAGGGCGCCTTAGGGAAGGCAAGCTGATTAATCTGGGGTGGGAACGGCTGTTCATGGAGGCTATGGGACTGCTCGAACGACGAACTTGGCACGAGTGGTTAATTAATGAAGGGTGGCCCTACTATTCTAAGGCCCCATTCGGTTGGGATTGGTAGCGATGATTCCTCGCTAGACGAACTCCGACGAGGAAAGATCGTCTTCCGGGGGGTCAACATAACTATGATTGATATGCCCCCCAGAACCGCTGGATGTTGAAAGTCCACATGCGGCCCCTACTATTTAGAAACCCTACTCAAGAAAGGTGGGGCAGTGCTTCGCGCCATTAGAGAGTAGGGGGGGGGTCCGGCGCCCCGAGAATCATGATCAGTAGTCGTCAACGCATCGAACATAGGATGGGATAGGCCCTCGAGCTGAGCCCGCTAATCATCGAGCTGAGGATCCCGCTAATCAAGCAAGCTTATCCTTCCATTCTTGTTTGCTCCGTTCTGCATAAATGAGTGAAGACTACGTTTTTTTTATATGACTAGCGACAGCCCTCCGGTCATTGCCCCGGGGGGAGAAAGAACAGGCCCTACGGGGACACGAACTAACTATCTAAGAGAAGTCTATTGTCCAAGTTCGGAGAGTCTATTGTCTAAGTCTATTGCTATTGTCCGTCACATTCGGCTATCCGGAACTATAGTTTCCCACCCACCTCCCCTACTATTTTAAGGGCTAGTTCCCCGTCCTATCTATTCCCTTAGAATAGTAGGGGCCCTCCCTACACTATAGTTTCCCACCCAGCCCCTGGTATGTTACGTATAGAATCAACTATTGGGTTGGGCCCCTTCCCTTTCTATCTATTGGCCTATGTTGCGTTCTGAAAGTTTAGAAGGTTCGGTAGGGAGGGGCAGATAGGGGTGGGTGGGTGGATTATAGGGTGGGTTGGGCCAGATTATATACGTAATATGATCGGCGGCCCATAGAATAGTAGGGTCATCGAGAGGCGGATATTTATCGATCGCCCTACGGGCCGCCGATCGATCGATAAATATACGCCGATCAATGCCGCCGATCGATATGACCCTACTATTCTATGGGCCGCCGATCAATGCCGCCGATCGATCGATTCTTAGATCCGCCTTGAGATCATCCGTCGATCGCAGAAAAGTGGACAAAAGTGTACAGATTTTGACAGAAAATGGACAAGGAGCAGAGATCGATCGTCGATTCGTCTCCGGTGCTGCTGATCAGCACCTCACCTATAAGAAATTAGAAACTGGAACCCCGCTAATGCAAATGGATGTCACCCCCTGGGGAAATGACCATCGGATATGCGGCCCCTACTATTTTAAGGGCCACCCACCCATCGATTGAGGGATGGTTGGATACCGATTGTGGGAGGGATGGTTGGATGGTTGGGATATGGATGGATGGATCGATCCACCCAACCACCCATGGAGGGAAGGCCCCACCCACCCATCGATCCAGGGCCCCACCCATCGAGGCAGGGCCCCACCCAACGATCCAGGGGGGGATGGATATGGATGGGGGGCAGGAATGCATCAGAAACATTGAGAACGATAGAATGCCAAGCAGACAGCATCGATCCAGCCATGCCAAAGCCAAATGCCCACCCATACCAATGCCAACATCCCACGATGCAGACATGGCAGGCATGCAGGGAGGATCGATGGATGCATGGGAAATGGATATGCCCCCCCAGAACCACAGGCCCCCCATAAATTCTGGTTTCTATCTGGTCTACTGGTTTCTATCTGGTCTACTATCTAGATTGCATAGCCTGTTTGAGGGGCAACCCCCGAGCATATCCTGTTCCTTTAGCTAGCGGCATTCCTTTCAGTTTGAGAGGCATAGCCCGCTGCTCCGGTTCTAAATCCACTGGAGGCAGAGTCCCCAGCAACTGATCGAGATGCAGTTCACCCTATTGAAGATCCAATTGCAGTTACCGTCCGAGAATAAGCAGTTAATGATGCCAGTGAACCTATTGATCCATATCCATAGCTCATAGCGAGAGATCCATATTTCGGTATCGATTGGCTTTGCCCGTATCAGGGGTGTAGAGGGAAAGATGTATGGGCACGTATCGCAAATAAATGGACATACATAAATAGAGGTGCATATTGCAATAAAGAAAACCCGGGGAGGGAGCGCATTGCTATAAGTATTCTGTCGAAGGAAGGGGTACATCCTAAGCCTATTGGGTCTTTGTCTCGATCTGATGAAGCCCCCGGGAACTGGCCCTTAAAATAGTAGGGGGGGTGGGTGGGAAACTATAGTTCCGGAGGAGGGGGGTGCCGAAGAACCCTGTGCTGATGGTAGCCCTATAAAAAGGAGGAATCCTGGACGAGGTGCTGCTACCTTTACCTCTACTAGTGGTTATGCCCTTGCTCTCTCTGCTTGATCAACTGAATCCACACCTGCAATAATTGGATCCAAGCGAAGTGATGGCTCTCGACCCTACTGGGATCCTACGCGGGATGCTGCCACCTTTACTTATTCTTATGTCGCCTCCATCTCTACCACAGGTGGTGGTGCCTATACCCTCGCTACTTGCCTTTCCATTCATAAGTGAAAATGCAACTGCTACTGTAGCCTCTGTGTCCTTTGCCCTTGCCTTCGAACTATACCCCCCGGGGACCTTCTATTCAAACCGGAACTAGTCGTTTCCCACCCGCAGCGGCCCCCCCACCCAGGGCCCATCTCGGCTATCCTCCTAAGTTCCTAAGGGATGTATTGGCTTTTAAGCGCTACGCACCACGAAGCAGCTATTGAAGCCAGCGGCACATAAGAGTCTTTCTTTTGGGGCCAGGATCGGGATTAAATGCACCAGCAGAATTAGATCAATCGAATCAAAGGAACTGCTCGCTACGAACGGAAATGCTGTTCCCGGTCCTCGACCTTCCTGCCTTCTGAGAAACAGAGAGGAACAGAGTCACTCGACTGGCACGCACAGTTGAATTGAGGAGAAAAGGCCATGTTTAACCACTCGAGCTGCCCTTCCGAATCTCCCAGTTTTAGGATTGGAAGTAGAGGCCCGGGTGGGAGGCCCCTACTATTCTAAGGATTCTAGTGATAGGGCCGCCATCGTTTGAATCTTGATCCGTGTCTCCCTAAGGAATATATGGTCGGTGGGGTTTGCCCCACCCCCCGATATAGTTGGGGGGCAACCCATCCAATCTCAGAAGTCGCTGGTTCGATCCTGTTTGCTTGAAAGGTCGAGTGCTTGCCACCTAATCCTACTATAATGAACCGATGGCTGCTCGTTAGTCGAAATCCCTACCATCCTACCCCCCATAAACGCATTCATATCCATCCATTTCTCTGCCCAACTCCAAGGAACCAAACCGCTAGCGATGCTTGTAAAGCTTACTCATACCCGAATTCTTCTATCCTTTTCTCCCTACCCACGAGTGATGGCAACTACGGGAGGACAGAACTATATCCACCCACCCCCCCCACCCGGATATAGTTTGATTCGGAACTAAAATTGGGTGGGAGGGCCCCCCCATCCACCCTCTATAGTTTAATTCCCCTCGGAACTAAGTTTCCCACCCGCAGCGGCCGACCCCACCATCCAAGGCCCATCTCTATATCCTCCCACCCCCCCCGAAACTTATTGCCTCCCACCTAGCCCCCCCTTAGAATAGTAGGCGAGACCGACCACCGTATATTATAAGGGCCCGGGAACCTTCTAGTCCCACCCAACCCTGGCAACCCCTTTTGTCCCCCCACCCACCCCTAGCCTCCCACCCCCCCCGGTGGGCAGTAGGGGGGGAGAAAAGTAGGGGTGGGGGGGATAGTTGGGGATGGGGGGGAATCGAGAGTTCGGAAAGGCCAACGAAGGTAGGGACAGAAAGGACGGAGGAGCGAACAGACGGTTAGGACCGAACGTTTCTCGCCCCGGCCATTTTGCCAAAAACCCCAAAATAGTTGCTGCTTCAACTAACATTCTAGAATTGCCAGCCGGGGTTCCCTACTATTCTAAAGGGGAATTGTCGGGGCAGGTTCTTCGACAAGATAAACTGCTAGGTAAACTGATGCTACTGCTACCTTTGCTGGCGACGCTTCTTATTTATGGTGAGGGTGCCTCTACCCTAGCCCTTGGCTATGTATCTCGAACTGAAAAGTATGTTGCAAGAAATCGATCCACTACTGCTGGATTGACTAAAGAAGGGTATGGCCGCGCATGGGCCCTACTATTTTCTAGGCGTGCGGTATGGCCTTAGGATTATACATGGGTGGTTTAGGAGAACATCAGTGCGAGAACAGGGTTCAACGCACGTAATTTCCAAGTCTTCCTAGGTTCTCCCAGAAGTCCTTCCTTAGTAGGTTCTCCCTTAGCCTAGCTCTAGCTAGTAGGTGCTCCCCTAGTAGTAGATAATAAACATAGGCTGCTGAATCGACATAAACAACAGAGTCCACTTCTGCTGCATCAACGGCTTCATCGAAAGCAACTGCTACTAGATCTGCTGCTGGACCACCTAGTGCTGTCTATGGGTATGGATCCTCGGCTAAGGCTGGTAGTAGTATAGCTCGCCCTGGTGAGAAGCTTTATGGTTTAGACGGCTGGCCCCTCTTTTATATTATTGTAGTAGCTGGTGGCTGCTGGTATAGATCCGCTGGTCCTGCTCCTGCCACCTTTAGTCTCAATCCCGGGCTTTGCTACCTTGTACTGGGACTACTAAATCAACCGTTGAACCAACTGCTGCAAGCCCGGCCCATAGAATAATAGGGGCCCCCCACCCTTCCTCTGCTTATGCTATTGGCGAAAATGCTACTGCCAGATAAACTATTGGTGAAAATGCTACTGCTAGATAAACTTCTGGATCGACTGCTTCTTCAACGGTGGCTTAATAATCAATAGAAAGGGTGGGTCTTCACCGTCTATTTGCTGCTACTGGATGCGCTTACTCTGCTGCCGGATATGCTACTGGAACTACTGGATAAGCTAGATAAACTACTACATCCCGATCACGCTCACGAGAATCTGGACATGGATCGAGAAAGTCCGGTTCTGCTGGGTCAGAAACTACTGTGGCTGGATATGGATCACGAACTGGCACCGGGTAACCTACTTGTGCTCATGCCTATGCCTCTGGGGATCAATATCGATATGAAAGGGATGCTATGCCCGGATGGAATGTGCAAAAACTCTGAACGTGCTAGACTACTATTAGAATTCCCCCCCACCCGCTTCTCCTGCTTATGGGTTAGTAGGTGCTGCTAGGTAACTATGTGCTTCTCGGTAAACTGCCTACGTCTCTACTTACGTATTATGCTACCCGTGCTACGGTCCTCGGGAGACATGGCCACAACCAAGTTAGTCATAGGGATGTTACCTGTGGCTGGATCGTATCCCCCCTCTTTTCTTCAATTGGTTGTTTCAAATGAGTCCCTCTATTTACGTTTCTTCTCTTCTGTTGGCCCACCAGGTGTTAACAAACTAGGGGTTTACTAATGTCTGCCTCTTGTGTTTCTCGAAGTGAGACACCTTATTTTCGGCTAAGTGTGACCTCCATCCTATGCCTGCCATATATAGAATTCTTTCTTGCTGGGTTCATCCCTTTCCTACTAGCTGCTGCTTTCCGGTGTCATGTGAGCTACTCGATTGAAAAGGAGTCCTCCTACTATGCGTATATAGTGCTGGGCTTAATGGATCTCTATGGCCTCGGTAACAGGAGCAAGGCTAGCTATTAGGATGTTTTGCTAAAGAAGTGTCACTTCGTTTTGGATTAGCCGGTGATTACCTGGACTAGGCGACTGATCTTTGAACCATTCGCCTAACATTGATTGGTGATTTGACTTATACTGGCGTAACCAAGCAACTAACATCACAAGTGGGTTGCGCATTCAAGGAGGGCATATCTCTATTTTCCAGCTTACCTAGTTCCCGAAATTGACGACGACCACTACCCACTACCACTACCACTACTATAGGCGGGCGGGCGGGCGGCTTGTGAGTAGAATAAAATATCCGGCTAGATAATTCATACATAAAGGAACCCCCTCCCTGTTGTTTCAGTTGGAATCCCGGGGATGTATTCTTCCTGCATATGAGAAGGGGTTGTTAGTTTGAAAGGTGAAAGAACAAGGAAAATAGCCATGTGCCAGGGTTAATAGCAGTGCTACGCCTGATCAGATAGATAGGAAGTTTTGCAGGAATTATCTCTCGCAGGACTAGGAGGAAGGCCATATCAATTTATTCCCCTACTGCCAGGGAGAAGCGGATCTCGCCTACAGCAAGCAGAATAAGGTAGATACATCCCTCCTTCAAGAGAGAAGGCCGCTAATTAGTTAGTCCCCTGCCCTAGATGAATAACTCATAGAGTAACCCACTCACTCCTGTTGTTTGTCGACACTCTCCCGTTCACTTTTAGCACGGAACATGCCTGCCGGCCTGCCTTCCGGGGCATAACGAGAAAATTCCAATTCGCTAAACGGGACTGTTAATATGGAGTTGAAATTGAAGGAAGGGCAGCGCCAGCCATTAGTCATTACTTGCTTTTGTGCCAGCTAAGAGTCACACCAGCTAGTTGGAAATAAGTAGTTAGATCATAAATTTCCTTCGCTACCCCTACAGAAATTCCTTTTCTCAGTGTGGGTATGCCACTAATTGGTCAAATGGCGGCGGCTATTATTGCATCAATCAGGCACCTCGTTTAGTAGCTATGGAGAGGAAGAGAGATAGGAATACAGGGGAGTACGAACATTCAAAACATTGGTTTCAAACTCCACTCTTTCTTTTTCCTGAATAAAAGCAGGCATATCACTCACTTTGCCAGGAAATGCATCTCATCCGGTTCCTGTTTTGCTTGCGTTGCGATGATAACACAATCAACTCCGCTTGTTTTCCTAATTAATCAATAGCACGCCGAAAGGGACGAGTCGGATAATACTCGACTGCCATAACCAGAATATTCCTCTCCCGTGGTGCTCATCCACCAATTTGAGGTCGAATGGCCTCATCCTTATGTTTGCCCCTCATGCCAACCCCCTTAGAACCATAGGCCGAAAACCCACCGCAACTATTTAAGGGTGAGCCACGGTGATCAGCATTCTAGTGCCTTAAATAGTTGCGGTAGGTAGGATTTACACTGGGAGCCTGTCGATACCTCTTTGGGCCTGCCCGTTGCTTCGATTGATCCGTCCAAGGAAGAAGAGTGTACAACCGAACGCGGAACATGATCTAGGATATTCTAATTCCAACATTAAAGATTTGCTTCGTCCGCTCAAACAGCAGGGTATATATAGTGAGGACACTTCACTCTTGATAGGCTGAATTCGTTATCCTCTTCACCAAAGCCTATGCTATGATGAGCAAGCAAGTGATAGCGAACCACTCGTTTGCCAGTAAGGAGAGAGAGAAGCTCCCTTGAATGCAAAGATATGGTTCCCTAGAATTCCCGGCCCTTTAGAATAGTAGGGGCCGGGTGTGGAGGGATTATAGGGAACTATAGGGAATTCTAGCTGCTCTTCGGTGATTCGATTCAACAGCTTAGGGAAAATAGGAGGGATAGATGATCCCGATCCCTTGAAATGGAAAGCATGATCCATACCGATCCGAATGCGAGGCCTTACGAATGATCAACCAATCACTAGCCTTGCTTCACTTACGAGTGACCTTTCCAATTCCAAACCAGCCCCCACCCATAGTTCAATATTGGGATCTGCACTACAAGGAATGCAGTCTCTATATTGAAAGCTGTAGAACCAATCGGGAGGTGTTCAGACTTGAATCCCGATTCAGACTTCTTGGATAAAGCATGCTAGTATTTACGACGTTAGAAATAGATGCCCCTCGCTACGCTCGGCTTTCAGAACCATGGCAGAGAACCTTAATTGGCTACACTTTAGGGAAGGTCTTTTTTCTTTAATCTAGATCGCTGCGCTTGCCTGTTGCAAAACACTTTAGATCGCTTCGCTTGCCCGCCCCCAGCAATGTTTCCATGCCTTGCTCACTACGCCCGGCAGGTGGCAGGAAAACATTGTTGAACCTAATCGCCCGTAGGGCCCATAGTTCAACAAATTGACCGGGGGATATGCCAATTATCAGTTTCCCAGCCGTCTATGGTGCCGGGACGTATAGAAACACACTCTTTTCTTCACCAAAATGCTACGGGAAGGTCCCCCCTACCTCTAGCCACTATAGAGGTAGGGGCGGCCCTACTATCTAGCCGGCGGATGTTCTGTCTGTCGGCGAAGTCCAATCCCACTCCAAAGGACCACCCCCCCGTTCCCCCTGAAGGGGAGTCTGGGTCTGTCGTTCGGCCGCTCTGCCCGGTCCCAACCTCTGAAGTCGGCATCGTTCGAAAGCCCCAGGGGTTTCTGGGTCTGCCATTGAAGCGAACGTTCCCTCTGAAGTCGCCCTATTGATTCTATAGGCCGTCTGCCGTGTCCCGAAGAAGCGGCGTTCCTAGATCTGTGTGGCCCCCTACTATCTATAGGGCTCGAAACAGTTTTTTGTGAGCTACCGGCCGCATAGTATTAAGCACCCGTAACATCTGCCCAAAGCATAGTATACGTAACATGAGTTTTTTTTGTTTGTGTTAAAGACCGCCCCGGCCGGAGATAAAGGTAGGGGCGCCTGTGGTTCCTGAGTCTAAGTAGTATTGCTGCTGTTAGTAGGCTTACTATTGCTAGTATTAATACGTAACATGAGTGGCTATATTGGCTAGAGGTAGGTAGGCCGGGGTGGGGGGAGAACCTATAGTTGCTCGACCTATCCATGTTGATGGGGGTCTAGATGGCCAGATTGGGATAGCTATTGGATCGGTCCAGCCCCACTATATAAGGAAGGGGGAGGGGGGGGGCACTCGACCAATAATGGAATTCGGGAGAAAGAGGCATCCATCCACACCTATCCATCTGATGACAATAGTTAGATCCATCCTCCTCAGTTAGAGTTGTGGGAGATGAACTATAGATAGTTGGATCCCCACACCTATCCATCCAGTAGTGGGAGGCATAGTGGGTGGGGGCCCCCTCTCCTAACAGTTGGGGTTGGGGTTGGCCGCACTCGACCAACGGGAGAGCCCCTACTAGATGATATAAAGGGGCGAGGGAGATGGGCATGCCTCAACCGAGAGGTTGAGGGCCTCGTCCGAGTTCTAGTTATGCTCTCGTCCGATAGGAGGGAAGACCTAGAATCCGGGCTCTTTGCAATGCACTATATAATGTACAAACCTGGTAGGTGAGGAGTTGTCTGCTCCACACCATTGCTTTCCTGGAAAAATAGATCTTTTTAGCTGCTCAACGCCTTGACTAATCCATAGACGAATTAACCTATACTACAGATAGTTAATTCTGAGTTCCACTCCTACACAGGTGGGCTTTTCCGCCCGCCTATACCTTTTTCCCCGGCGGAATGAAGGGTATCCCCTCCTATTCATCACTATGTTCAATCCGCGAATCACCGAATGAAAGGACTTATCCAACTAGAACTGAATGAAGGAAAGGTTCCCCCTGGCCGTCTCTTTAGTTCAGTACGTTTCACCCGGCAATCGCTCCTACCTTACCTCAACTCCGATAGCATCTTCTGCGCTTGAAAGTTAGGCAAGCGAGGGGAGGTTCTCTGGTTCGGGCCTTGAGATGAGTGGGCGGGAATGGTTCATATCTTTCTTTCGATCTGCTTTCAATCAATCGGAGGCGATGTCACGAGGGATATGAACTTGTTCGGGGTTGGCCAAACAGATTAGTGGGCGGGGGCTGGCACGGAATGAATGGGAAAAGGAGCGTTCCCCTTCATGCATGACCCACCTTCTTCATGCATAACCTGTTGTTGTTGCTGTTCTCGCTGCGTGCACTAACTACATGTATGCACCGCACTCACTAGGCCTAAATAGACGTGGTTGGAAGAATTCGCTTCACTAGGGAATGCAAGTAAATGGAATGAGGAGCTTCCTTCTTCTCAACCTCGGGAATGAAGAAGGGCGTTTGGATCTTTCTCTATCCCGCTGCTGCTAGAGATCTAGCTATTCAGCTAGCTTAGACTAGAATCTATTAGCCCTAGAGATCTAGTTGATTCTGGTGACCAATTTCGTTCTATCCAAACGCTAGTAGTAACTTGCCATCGACTATGAAATGGCCCCCTATCTCTATCTGGGACCCACCCCAGCCGATTGGTAGAGTTCTACGGGGCGGCTTAGAGAGTCACCGGGTACGAGGCGTGGTAAACTAGTCGAAATTTGCCGACTTATGCAAGTTTTCTTGCGGATCAAGCCAATCTTATCCGAGCCCTAGATTCGAGGGGTGTGGGGGGGGGGCGGGTCGGTTTGACAGTCATATGACCAGTTGGTCGGATTCCCTCTCCCGAGCCCTGTTACGGACATAAGTGGCCCTACGGGCGACGCGGGATATTCTTGTCAGTCGAGTGCGGCTGGTTGCGAGCGTAGCCCGCCCTCGACCCATTGATATTCCATGTGCCCCTACTCTAGAATGTCGAGCGCGATCAATGAAAACCCGTGAACTTAGGTTTTTGCTCGGTGCGATCAATGCTATTCCCCTCTAGTGGAGTGCCCGGAGTAAAGGCCAGGCAAGCCCCTACTATTTTCATTAGTGAGGGGTCGGCCTACTAGATATATCTATAGGGGGGGCGGACTGATGTTCACCGCGAAAGGCGCTTCCTGACCTATCTCCAGGGCTCGACCCCCTCCCTACTATGGGGAGAGGGTAACAGAACATGGTTGCAAGAATCCTCTTTTTTGTTCACTTTATATGATATGAGAAAGCCGTTGTTCGATGAGCTTTGTCTTCTGAAAAGATGAGAATGATGGCAGTAATGAATCATTTAGAAGGGAGAGGCCCCATGTGAGAGAGGGAACTTGCCTGGTGACCGACGGTTGGAGGTCGAGCCCTACTATCCATAGGGGCGGCCCCCCACTACCACCTGATCACTGGGCTTAAGTGGGTGAACCGACATGGTAATGAACAACCATTCTGAGCATGAACAACTGTGCCTCCCACCCACCCCAGGCGATAGAAATCCCCGCTTCTGGGAGAAATCCTGCCGTTTCGCCCACTTCACTTATTCACCCGGCTTATCCCGCTCCATCTCTATGCCTTATTTATAGTAGGGCATATTTGAATGAGTCCATCTGAGTCTTAGTCTTATTACTCATGAAATCCGATCTGTATGGAATCAATCGAATTCAATGTGTCTCCAAACCCATTAATGCATGAAAGCTTCCCCCCACGTCCCTAATGAGAATCCCACATAATGTTCGTTCCTAACCCTTCTTCATAGAAGGGATGGAGGATCGAGGGAGTACTCTCTCCCTACTCATGATAGTTACTATTGATGGATAGGGAAGAAGGAAGGAGAAGTTTTTATGTGTATCATAATCAATCCCTTTTCTCTCTCTTACAAGCCTTAAAGAATGCCCTTTCTCATTTCTAGGGGTGGCCGGGCTGGGGGGAACAAGGAACGACTGGATAGATGGTTGTTGAGAGGCCTACTATCTATAGGGCAGGCCGGATAGGAGTTTTCTATTACTGGAAGGAAAGGTTGGAGTTCAAGGGATAGATGAAAGAGAAGGAAAGAGATTAGTTCTGGTAGATTCGACCGATTCTCCGCAGCAAGATTTGTGTTGGTGTTACAAGGAGATTCCTATTTCTCGAACCGACCCGGCCCCCCACTATATAAAGGGCCCTCAACTATCCCCTACTATTCTATGGGCAATATTACCCCCGGGTGGGGGGGGCTCTCCGGAACTACCCTTAGAATAGTAGAGGCCCTCCCACCCCAGGGTTAGGGCCGGGGTGGGTGGGCCCCTACTATTCTAAGGGATAGTTGTGGGAGGTTGAAGTTGGAATGACCACGAGAGTGTCAGAGTTGGAGCGACGGGTCGGTCCCGGGGCTTGGGGGGAAGGCAGATCTTTCTATGATGTGTTCCACGAGGAGTTATGGAACAGATTGTTCATGTTGAGGCACGACAGGGTCGGGGATTGTACGGAACAACCTACATCCATGATGATGGGGATCGGGGAGGGACATGTCAGAAGTGGGCCGAGTGTACCACCTTGTGAGGGGTCTACAACCGCTCGATGTGAGCTTCATAGAGCAGTATGGGCATGCTGTGGAGATGGTCCAGAGAGGAGAAAGGGTCCGGGGCTGGCCCCGGGTTGGAGAAGCTATAATTCCCTCCCACCCACCAATCCCGGACCTTCCTACAGTAAGTTGGGGTGGGTGGGAGGAGATAGTTACGTCATTCCTTGCAAGCAACCGGAGATTCCAATGCCAATGAGGTTTGTTTCGGATGCACTGCCTCAGCCCACTACTATTCTATGGGGTGATTGGTTCATGTGTTCTCTGGCCTCCAAGACCCCACCACCCTCTCGACCCCACCGACCTAGGCCCCAACCCCACCGACCATACCTAGGACCCCACTGACCATACCCGCAAACCCCACCGGGCCCCCCCGGGCCCTTCGTGCATGCAGGACCAACCCCCCTATACTATAAGGGCCCATAGGGGCGTGGGAGATATAGTTCTTCTTGGAGGGCCCTTCGTGCATGCAGGACCGACCCCCCTATATTATAAGGGCCCATAGGGGCGTGGGAGGGGTAGATTATAGTTAGTTCTTGGAGGTAGATTATTATTATTGTGGGAGGATAGCCGAGATGGGCCTTGGATGGTGGGGTCGGCCGCTGTGGGTGGCGATTATATTGGCCGGGAGGGAAGGGGCCAATGAAAGAAGGTTCAAGCAAGCTCGCTCGCTCTTATATATGTATTAACAACTGTCTGGAGATCTTATCTCGATTCCGCTTGCTCGGGGGTTGGGTGGGAATAATAGTATCTAAAGTTTAGGCCTGCACTTGGATCTCTTTTAATAGGAGTTGAGGACCAGGCAGGAGAAGGTAATCGAATGACGGAAGAGGTTATCGGAGGTATTGATCTTTCGACCAACCACCTCTATCTATCTGGTTTGATTCGTACATCCTTCATGCCCTACCATCTTTTGCTTTATCAAGTGTTGCTTTCATGAAAGAAGAGGAGGGAAGGGCCGGTCGAACAAACTTTGTCGAGGAAGAAAGGCTAGCAAAGGATGGGTCGAGCCTCACTGAAAACATCTTTCAAAGGCAGGTCAAAACTACTGTAATATATGGTGAGGCGTGTAAAACTTCTATTCCTGAATGGACTTCTTGACTGGCTCCGATCGACCGGTTTCCATCTCCTCTGGGTTACTCAATGCATTTCGTCCTCTAGGCGGGGTTATCATTGATGGGAAACGATTTTGAGAGGCAGCGGGTCGAACAACTGCTGGAGGGGAAGGCATGGGCATCTATTCCTTGTCAGTCGTCCCTCAAGAGCAGCAGTATCTGTTAAATCCAGTGAACCTTGAGACTCTTGCTCCATGGGACTATAGGATATCTAATTGGTTCTACTCCCCTTCCTGTTACTGTCTCCTCTCCGGATAGGGAGATAGGGCCTCTGCCACTGGGAATCTTTCTATTCATCTATATCCGCTGAGGTGATGGCTTTAATACTCGAATGGTACTTATCAGAAGTGTTCGCCACTATCGCTACCGGATAAACAACTAGCTCTGGCGATCTGGCAGGGATGCTAGGTGATATTTGAGATGCTTCAGGCAGGAATCGAAGGAAGTCAAGCCAATAGCTATGGATGATGGATGATATGCAGAGGCATCAGCATCAGTTTGAGCAGTTGACCCAACACCAGAACATCACCCGGCACATTATTTAAGGCAGGCAGGCAGGCAGGCTAAATGAAACATCGATAAGGGGTAGTGGGAGAGACAGGTGCAGAGGTAGGTGCAGAGAAAGCGAGGGGTGACCGGAGCAAAGGCAATGGCCTTTATTTCGAGAAGCAAGTTTCACCGGTAGAGGGAGATAAAGACCATACTTGTGCTCCAGCCACCGTTATTGGGACTAACCTATTGATCCGGTCGAAGAACCCTTCACCAGCTTAAGCTAACCCATTAGCAAAGGCCCCGGCAGCAGAGATAGAGGCGTAGGTAGAGGTGTATCTATGTGATATAGATACAAATCAAGTAGTAGCAATCCCAGTTACATATCCATATCTATGGTCAGCAGCTGAAACATTTGATGCGCCTGGCCGTAGCAGCACCTATAGGAAGGAAGGCCCGAGGGCCCGGGGCAGCCGGAATCGAACGGGAACCCTATAGTTCCCACCCACCCGGGCCCCCACCCCCCTACTATTCTAAGGGGCCTTAGGTGAGGTAGATTATTTGTAGGGGCCCACCCACCCGATCACATGCATCAGGCGGTAGAGAATACCTTGCAGTGAGGGATGGATCAACGGGGAACAGAAGTACTGCAAGTGGGGAATTCGCAAGACCCCACCGGCCCCCCCGGGCCCTTCGTGCAGGACCGGCCCCCCTATATTATAAGGGCCCATAGAAGCCGTAGGGTCGTGGGAGGCTATAGAGTTGCCCCAACCCCACCGGGCCCCCCCCCCACCCCCCTTCAATATTGTAGATTATATTCGTGGGAGCCCTTCAAATAGTAGGGGGTTCAACAAGGAGGTAGATTATTATTGTGGGAGGATATAGGAGGCCCGCCTAGGATGGTGGGGTCCACCTCGGGTGGGAGGATATAGTCTAGTTTCCCACCCACCCGAATTCTAGTACGGCGAGAAAGGGAATTGTAGTTTCGTAACATTCATGCCGAATTGAGCCTATAGAATGGTAGGGCCCCTACCATTCTAAAGGGATCATATGACTGTGAAAGTGATGGGTCAACTAAACTGTGAGTACTTGCTCGCTATTCAAGTTCCATAAGGAGCAGCTACTGGTGGATCATCTGCTATCTATGCTACTGTATCTGCTGCCGGATCTACTGCCCTACTATTCTAAAGGGGTGCTGATAGCTATGGATCTATATATGTATCTCGATCCAGAACATCTGGTTCTTCATCTCTATCACGAACAGGATATCCCTATATACGTCAATACCGATCTGGTGCTAGTGATGGTTATGCCGCTGAATCAACTGCATAATTGACTGGATCAACAAGGTCAATTGGATCTGCTACTGGTGGATCATATGCGGGTGGGTGGGCCCCTACTATTCTATGGGTCCGTTGCCTCTAGTGATGCTTCAACCTTCGTCTCTGCTGCTCCTACTGGGTATAGAACCTATAAGGGTACTGGTCCTGGATCCCCTTAGAATAGTAGGGCTGGTCCTGCTCGCTTTGGTTCTGTAATATCTCCCGTGGGGACGAGATGACGAACTGACTCTACATCTGCTTAATCAACTACCTTTACCCTTGCTCCTGCAAATTGGTCACCAGAATCAACTAGATCTCTAGGGATAGAGAAAGATAGAGAAACTGGATTCAACGAAGTCCCTACCTTTAGCCTTTATTGGTGGAGATTGCTGCTGCATAGCCCTTCCTTTTTACTATAGTAGCGGTAGGCGCTCTGTAACTAGGCGGTATGCTGCCTTTCTAGTGGTTGCCTCTACCTCTACTGGAACCAGTTTTGAAACTGATGGCCCTACCACCAATAATAATAGTCGATCTGTGAGCTCTGCATCTCAATCCGAATATATAACAGAATCCACTGAAGGCTCTACATATGAGTCAACGGGGTCCGCAGCCTCTAGATCCGGATATGGATCCGCTACTAGGGACTCCACCATTGCGTCTGTAACCGGCCGAATGGAAGCTGGTACTGTGCCGGTACGCTGGGTGACAATGATGTTAGATTAATGCCGCCGTTTACTCATCGCTACTGGTAGTTATGGATCTTTACCCGGAACTGGATATGGTAATGTGGAAACGAATGGAACAACCGGATCGTCAATATACGGACTCTGGATATGGATCCTTGCAAGGGGGTGCCTCTGCCTTTGCTGTGGGGTATCGATATCGATATGAAAGGGCCCTACTATTCTATGGGGCCCTACTATTCTATGGGATGCTGGTAGGGCCCCATCAATTAAAGGGCTGGGTCAATTGCTGCCTTTGATATTGATAGGTATAGGTAAGTGAAAGGATAGAGGGTTAAGGGCATTTTTGGAGGGTAGAACACACTCGGCATTGACGATCGATCGGAGGGCCCTCATCGCATCGACGGAACACGTGACACAAGGAGAACCGTAAAGCGCCAAGTACTTGTCAGCAGCAACGACAAGCACCAATGGCTCACACAACACGTAACCGATCACCTCACGAAACACATAACCAATCATCACTAATTTTGAACCATCAATCGGAGGTTAGCCCGGCCGCCGGAACTATAGTTTCCCACCCTGCTTCCCGGCTGGGCCCTATGATTCGCTGGGGTTCTAGCCATAACTCTGTAGGGGGTTGCCGCCTTGGTCGCCATAGAATTGTAGGGGTGAACCCAGGGTTCACCCCGGCAACGGCTAATTGGCAGGGCGCCAGGGGAATTTTATAGAGGGGGGGGGGGTGGGCCCCTACAACTAATCGTAGTTGTTCGAGTGAGAAAGTCATTTTGCTGCTCTACGAAACGCACAAAGTCATGTTCAAGACCCTATCGCCTTAGGCAAATTGGTTGGTGCCGTTTCACAGCCCGCCGCCTAGCCGGAAAAATGGAACAATGATACCTCTTCATCGCTAGTGTGCCAGGGTTTGCGCCGTTTCTCAGTTCTATCGAAACGCCGAAATGGAATGCCCCCACTGCTGGTGTTAACCCTTCGGAAGGAAGAGTTCGAATAGCCCAAAGAAACTCTAGGGAGGTTCAGAGCCGCCTTTTAGCAACTATCTATCTTTCTTGTCCGGTGATCAAGATCAGCGATGCCAAGATGACTTAATGCATGCCAGTTCCCTCTCGGTTCCTCTACTTCCTACCTACCCACCTACCGGAATGCACCCAGAGTCTCCCAGCGAAGAGCAATCGATTCATTCCAATCGACAAGGTCCCCGTCAACCGAAGATGCAGAAGGAAGTGCCGCTCCAAATGCACTATGCCCCTCAGTTGTTTCATCTCTGCTCCGACTCCCAATCCTTTCAGTTCCGGCACACACATAAGAGAGCAGCTTTAACAGCCCTTGTGTTGATTGGCAGTGCTAAAGAAAGGGTATCGATCTCCCTTTCTTAGAAAAGAGAGGGGCCGGAGGTGGGTGGGAGATATTAATTGGGTTGGGAATAGTAGTTGCCAAAGTTGGCATGTGTAGTATAGAACTCGACGATCCGCCCTACGGGGCGATCGATCTCGAAGATCCGTCTCTCGATTCCCCTACTATTCCGTCGATCGATCGATGTCAGATTATAAACGTAATACGGCCTAGGCCCCCTTCTATCTCCCCCCACCCGGGTTGGGTGGGAACTATAGTGCGAATAGTAGGGGCCATAGAATAGTAGGGGCTTCCCAGAATTCTAGTTCCCCCGATGAAGAATCGATCTCCCACTATAGAGGATAGGGCGGCAATGGCAAGGTGGAAGATTCTATACGTAACATGCCGGCCCCCGGGTAGATTCATTTTTGGGAGGCCGAATCGAGAGAAAAGAGGGGCCGCTTATTTCTCTGACTCTCCCTTCCGTGTCCGAATCAATCGATGTAACGCCATAACTATAGAGGGTGGGTGGGGGGGCCCTCCCCCCATATCTCCAATAAACCACCCTTGCCTGCCGAGTCGAATCGTATCTGCTTACGTCTCGGCCCCAACCCCGAGGCTCGGCCTTATCCTGCCACGGGCCATAGAGGACCCTTCTAGTGATGAAGCCCAGCCATCCGATTGACTCATGCCAGGCGTTGCGAGCGAAGCCCGGACCATGCACTGGAGATGGAACCGCTGAGTCAACGGGTGAAACTACTGCTGGATCAACTCGGTCAGCTGGATCCACTGGAGCTACTGAATCTCGAGAAGACTGGATAAGCAACTCAATTTTGGAACTACACTTGTCCCTATTCCACAGCCCGCGTAGGCGTTGAATCACCCCCTCTCTCGAGGGGAAAGAGCGTTACGTGGTCTCGAGAGACCAATTCAACATATTTTGATCAGTTTGGATTCACCCCTACTATTTTAAAGGGGCAGTAGCCGGTAGGGCATAATATCGTATATGGAGCGCAGTGGGCAGACATTGGGAGGTGGCATGGATGGGCATCAGCATGTGGGTACAGCGACATCGGTGGGTGATTGGTCGCTTGTTGATCGGACAACTCAACATATAAAATGGGGTTTCCATCTAGATAGTCCACTATCTGTTGTTGAAGTGGGCATGTTACGTAGAAATATTTGCTTTCTATGCAAGGGGTGGAGGCATTAAAGCTCCCCGTGTTTCTGTGGAGTAGGGAGGGTGGGCGGATCCTCTATAGCGGGGATTGGGGGAGGGTTGGTGGCGAGTATCTAACGGGGGTATCCCGCCGAACTGGCTCGATGGCTCTTGGGTGCGTTGCTGTCTGGTTGGTTTGTTGAGTGTGGAGGGTGTGGATGGGCCCCGATGGCTGCATGGTTGGTAGGTGAGAGAGGGTGGCATGCTCCCGTTGGTTGGGTGCCTTTGAGGAGAATGGTAGGTTTTCCGGCTCCCACCGACCAGCCCTTCGGGGCCGACCTGAGGCCTGCCGAAGGCAGGGGGTGGGAGGCCCCCCCCGGTAGATTATAGTTAGTTGGCATGCCTTCGGCAGCCGGGAACAACTATAGTGGGGGGGGCGGGCTGCCGAAGGCAGGCAAGGGGTGGGTGGGTGGCAATAGGGGTGGCCTCCCACCCCCCCGGGGTTGGTGCCGGGGGGGTGGGAGATAGGCGGGGCCCTTGGGACCATCCTATTTGCCTTGGGTGGGAGTTCTAGTTCCCGCTGCTATAGTAGTTATAGTAGGGCACCCGAAGATATTACCATCACCACTACTCCCTCAACCCGCCCTATGGATAGTAGGGGCCCCTCGACCAGGGATAGGGATAGGGCACCCCCCCCCCTTTTTTCTATAGTTAGGTAGGGGCCCCGGTCTAGGTCATTGGTCTAGTTCCGAGAGAAGGTAGGGCATAGGTCGGTCTAGTTCTACTTACTCACCCCATTCTATACTCTATCCATGCGGATGATTTCTTAATAGCTTTGACGGGAAAGGGAGATATCGTCCGTGATCCATGCATCTCCGAGCGGGAAACCGTATCCACGGATCTGGAGTGGAGGGATTCAAATGCATGTCGCCGCGGGACTTGATTGTTCAAAGGATAAGAAAGGTGCCGAGAACGAGAAGAATCCAACTACTTGGCGGCGTTGGCCACCTTTCTTAACAACTATAGTCTCTAGTTTTCCGGGCCCTATCCTGGGGTGGGTAGGGGGTAGATAGAGAGGGGCGGCCAACTCACTAACTGGAGATCGAGGATCCCTATCCCTACCATTCCCCCCCTAGGCCCCTTAGAATAGTAGGGGGGATAGTGGGGTTTTGGTGGGTCAAGAGCTTATGGCTCGAGGCTGCCCCTTAGTCCAGATCCCCTACTATCTATAGGCCCATCCATCCCACCATCAGAATCCCAATATCAGTCGTATCGCCCCGCATCCGTTTCGACTAAGGGGGCCGGCTTCAATCGTGAGTCTAGTCTAGTCTAGCTAGTATAGTCAAGATCGAATCCGTTTCGACTGGAACTCAGCAGTACAGTAGTCCCACTATAAAGCCCCCAACTCGAGGTAGCGGGCCTCCTCAGGTCAAGGTGTCACATTGGCGGATCGAATCCCAATCCATCCCTGATCCGAAGATTCTGTAGTGGGACCGGCTATGAAGAAGAATAAGAGGTCAGATCTCCGATAGTAGGGCTATCCATCGACTTCCCCAGATAGGGGCCCAGGTGTTGACCGATCGATATCTCGTCTCGCCATCAGAGTGTGCAAGTTGGGTTAGCTTCGGGCTCATACGGCATGTAGCTGACTGAACTTGGTAGGTCTTAGCATGTGGCCCATACGAAATGAAGGGGCATCGATGGATTTATTCTCGACATCGGGATCTGGGGCACGGCTTAGATAGCTACTGTTGGGTGGGCCGCTTTTGGGCATGCAATCAGATGAGTGATCTGGCATTGGTTTCGAGATTTGCATAACTGGATCGATCAGTATCTCATTATAGGGTGGGGGTGGGCGGCTAGTGCTTCAGTTACTAGCGCTTTGGTGAGGTGCCCTTAGGTGGAGGCATATGGCTTGTATTCGGGCGTGTCCTTTCTTAGCGCTGACCTGTAGCGGATTGATGATCAGTGAATCAAGACATTGTGATAGTAATAGCACGACCAATCTTGACGTGCCCAGCTCTTCCTGTCAGAGATCGATTAATAACCGGTTCATCGGCCCTATGGTGACACATTTGCATATAATAAAGCATACACCGGATCTCCCTTCAGGCAGGGGTGCACACACGCGGCCTTTTATCCTTCCTTGTAATGATGCAATAAAGGTTTATGTGGGAACGATTGAGCCGAAGGCCCGGATCGAACCTCGTTATTGAAACCATCGCTGCCGGTCCACCCCGTCTAAAAGATCACCAGCCATCAAAGTGTTTAGCCGAACCTGCCTTCCCTACTTGTAGGCCCTTACTGTCTGCTCTACGGTTCTTTCCTGTCCTTTCCTACTCCGCCCTGCGCTACCTTTACCTCTTATCTACCCCGGCTTTCTTTCCTATTGATCATGTTCTAATGATGCTACCGAACCCACTTTAATAGCCATTTTCCTAAGCGACCCTAAATCTCATTGATGGATCGCCCCTTGCAACCTTAGGGAGTAAGGCAGGAGGCCCCAACCGAACACAGATTCATTCCAGGGGGGCTATTTTCTAGTAGGCCAGATGAATCTGTACGTAACATGCTTAGGATTGTGAGTGAAAGTATTGTGACTAGTCTTCCTATCTACTATCCAGCCATGGTCGTAATCGCAGAGCAGCATGCCTTATTCTTGTGAGAATAAGATGTCGACAACAGACTTCACCTCTCGATGGCGGCCCTTCAGGGTCTTTAGTGTACCGGGGCTCGACGACCATGAATAAGATGTCGACAACAGACTTCACCTCTCCCTTTCCCTTCAGGGTCTTTAGTCGTATTCAGGGCTCGAATATACTATACGGATATCTATCCAACTGCTGCTGTAGTCGTTGTCGTCTACGGATATCTAACTGCTGCTGTAGTCATTGTCGTCCAGGGCCCTCTACTGGATTGCATATTGGGAGATGGGCCATCTATTTCTATTGATTGCTGGGAGTGAGCGGAGTAGATGGGGGATGGATGAGATGGTTGGTGATGGTGGATTGGTGAGTAGAGTATGAGAATCCTGTCCACTGATCGAATCACCGATCGGGGGCCCATGTATCGCTATCGCAGGTTTATCCGTATTGATTGATAGATCAGATTACCGCTATCGCAGGTTTATCCGTATTGATTGACAGATCGGATAAGGAGTGATCGGGGCCTTGACTCCAGCAACGGGGGTCATATCCATCTATCTATCACTATCACTGGGTTCTTTTCCTGCTCCATTCAATGCCGGTGGGTCAATGTCGGTCTGCATAGTGAGCAGACGGATTCAAGTTGCTCCATTCAATGCCGGTGGGTCAATGCCGGTCTGCATAGTGAGCAGATAGATTCAAGGTGGGATTCGCCTCCCCCCTCCCCTCCCCTATCAATTTGAGAACTATAGATAGTCAGTCAACCCTCCATATAGATAATGTCGAGTTGAGGCCATAGCTATATATAGGGATACACGCACGTATCCATCCATCCAATGATTAGATTAGATACGTGATATCAGTCCAGTCATCAGTCGTATCACGAACAGTTAATATACATAGGGTTCATCGGAGTGGAGTGCCGAGTCCCGAGTCTATATAGCCGAGAAACGCCCCCGTATACAGATAGGGCTCAACCCCATATAGATAGAGATAGAGGGGGCCCTCGATTGACCAGATAGAACTATAGATAGAGGTTCGGTTGGTTGAGGAGGGAGCGGAGCGTAGCGAACCCCTCGTCTTATCGCCATATGGATAGGGGGTTTTCATAGATAGGGTTAGGCGCTCGACCGACTATATACATGAAGTATATGATATGCGGGCCCTACATAGATCTCTGTCGAGGCGAGTCGTCTATCTGGGGTCATTCATTTATGCCTTTGGGAAAAGAGGACTGGGCATTTATGCGCCCCTATATATCTATATGGCGGGCATGGCATAATATCCGTATAGATGCCGACTACTATATAGCTATAGCCTAAGCCTAGTCTCTCTCGATCTATCGCCGGATAGAAATAGAAAGGGACCCTCGCCAGATGGGTATATAGGGCAAGCAGAAATCTCGTGCCGATTGCTTCTCACTTCTGAGGACATTGATGGTACGGTTTGTGTGCCGCGGAGCTCGACTATTCGATGAATGTGCACCATATTGCCATATTGTAATTATAGGTAGGTAGGTGGCCCACTCCCCACTCCATTGGAATAGTGATATTCTGACCACCCCAGGGTGCCCACCACCCACCAGTGTGCCCACTGCAACTGTATTATATATATAGATATAAATAGATCTATATATATCTATATATGTAATACAACTGCTATGGTATGGCGCATCACTTGCGCAACTTCATTGGGTGGTCCACCTATATATAGATATGGATGGTAGATATGGCCCCACTGCAATAGTAGCAGCGATAGTCCAACTATCTATAGAATATACGGGAGCACGTATCCATTCGGAACTAGGGACACGTATCCATTGTACACGTGATACGACTTGGTCTCTAATCAGTCAGCTAGTACAACTATCAACTATCAACTGATGAAGCCACTTCCAGCATCGAGTATAGATAGGGGCCCTCCCCCTCGGCCTCCCTATACCAATACCAACATGGGGTTCATCGAGGACCAACTCTTTCATGTCATGGGCCCGGTGGCTCCGATTGAGCAAGGATTTGTTGACCCCAGCATCCGCATCCGCATTCGCATTCGCTGATCCCCATATAGAGATATAGGGGAGGGGGAGGAATGACCGTGCCGTGCCATCATTTCGAACGCCCTATATATCTTATCGCTTTGCTGAAATTGTCTATTGAGTTGCGGGTGGGGGGGAATGGTAGGGCTTTCAAATCAAGTGTGATCACCACATTATCATATACGTAATACAACTTACGTACATGATTGGGACACCCCCTGCAGTTCATGTGGGAGGGAGGATTAAGATTGATTGGGATTGGGATTGGTATGGCGCAAGTGCCATACCAATCCCCGATCCCATCCCCATCTCTATATGCAATAATACAAGGATCCCCTTTATATCAACTCGTCACGTGCATCACCAACCCAGAGTATCACAGATATGATCCCCGGCTAAATAGAAGGGCGCGACGTATCGATAATGGTAATGGGGGCGCTCGGATTCGTAAGCCCGCTATGCCTTATATAGATAGAGCGGAGATGCCTGATTCATGCGGAACGATCTGATCTACAGAGATGCGGTGTCCGGAGATGCAGAACGATCTGATCTCAACTCAAGTGAAGTGTGAACCGGTCTCTGCATATCGGATGGATATGTAGTTAGTTATCTATCTGGAGGTCTTCACCGGGACTCCCCCGATGAACCCTATCCATATCTGCTCGATCTCCCTATATAGATATGGCAGTTCTGCATCCGGGTATGGACCTGCACGACTATCTTCCTCTGCATCCATATAGATTGTGCACCGACGAGAGCCCCCATTACCATTATCGTTGAAGCTTGAGTCGAGGAGAATGGGTTGGGGCAATCTATATTCTAGTTCTAGCAGGTTTGATGTTGTAGGGCGATGCTTTCTCCTATGACTATCTTAGGCAGTTGGAGATATTTGACCGGCCAGATTCTATACGTCCTATAAAATGGTAGGGGGCTTGCCCGGCTTCGAATCCGCTTCAAAGAAGTATTCATTCTGGACTCCATTCATGGTGGTCCCCCAACCCCTGAGTTTAGCCCTACCCTTTAATCAGTAATCGGTAATGCAATGCTAGGTGGTGCTATCCCCAGCTGGGTGGTGATCCCCGGTGGTATGCGCCCGAACCAGAGAGAGAAAACGCTTTTTGATGGTATGCCTATCAATCTCTAGCTAGAATTTCCATTCTGGATGGATGATGGCGCAGTGGGGCCCTCTTATGGACTACTGAAGATAGTCCTACCCATACCTAGCAGTCGAGGTAATAAGGGATGCTCCGGTTAGTAGCTCGGCTCATGAATACTTCTTGAACAGGTGGCGCTTGCTTCCTTCTCGTTCGAATGCAGGGTGGTGGAACCAATACAGCCAATCACGAAAGGGATGGATACAGATAGGGACGACTTATAGTATAGTTGTCATTAAAGGAATCAAGAAGGAATCATCTATCATTACCGCAGGAAAGAATCAGGGCCGACAGGCCCGCCTTACAAGTCTCCTCTCTCCTGGGTCTATATTCATTATATCCTACCCGCCTATAGAGACTTCTCTTTACTGCCTAGCCGCCCATAGATAGCTTGGCAGGTTCGGGTAATCAGTAAGGGTAGGCAGGTAAGGTTTCTTGGAAGGTTAGATAGCTCTCGAGAATAGCTATTGGTGAGAGTAGTAGCAGTACCGGTTATTCGTTCCAAGAGCTAGTAGGTGAGGGAGACGAGAATAGCTATTGGTGGGAGCAGCTAGCGATAGAAGCATTAGTTAGCGTGAAGCAATGGATGATTACCAGCCCAACAACTCAACTAGCACGAGGTCGGGACGATGACCACTCCACCAACTAGCATGAGGTATGGATGCTTACCAGCCCAATGCTTAGGAGGTTTACCAGCCCATGAGCAGCACGAGGTCTGGTTCACAGATGATCAGCCCAGCATCCTAGCGTACAGGTTGACCAGCGAAACAATTCTCGCGAGAGTCTCCGAGGTAGACCAGTTTCTTGCATACAGTAACCAGCCCAGTGATTAGAACAGCAAGAGACAGATGGGATTAGACCAATTCTATTGCTTGGGTTAGGTAACTTGCTTGGACAGATGATAACTCAAACTATTGCTTGGAGGTATGGATGATAACCAGCCCAGCCCGCAGCACGAGGGAAGGATGCTTTCCAGTATCACGAGGTACACAGCTTCTCAGCCCGATTACAAGCTTGACCGACTAGGCAATAACGACTTATTTTATTTCATTAGGCCGGCCACAGAGGTATTTCAATTAAATACCATAGAAGGAGGCCTCTAAACAAGCTGGGGAACGAGCCACTCAACAAGTAACTGCTCTTTTTTCTTTCAATTGCAAACCCCAATATAGTAAAGGGCGCTCGACAAATTGGATTCCCACCCAACCCACGGAGAGAAACGGAGTCGCTCGCCCGACGCTTAATCTCCCTCCCACCCTGCAGAGGCGCTCGAGAAAAACCAAAGGAAGAGGGGAATAAATATGAGTGATAACCTTCTAGCGAGTGATTGAGGGAAGAATATAGTTATAACCTGACCTAGCTAGATTGAGGGGAATAATAAATATAGGCCTTTCTTTCAGGACCCGGTCTTACCTGGGCTATCTCTTTTAGGGGAACAAATATAGGGTGAGGTTGCGAACTCTCGACCGGGGGGAGAGGGCCTTCTAGCTAGCTCTTTGAGGGGAAGAAATCAAGGGATAACCTAACCAACAGAAAAGTAGTGGTGGATTAGTGTTATGGAGTGATGTCTTTTGGGGTCTCGGGTTATGGTCCCGTTGGTCGAGCAACTAAACGTACCTGGTGTACACTTGACATAAGGCATAGCATTGAGGGAAGAAAATAGGCTTTCCCAAACTATTAACCTAACAAACTACTTCATTCAGTAGTTGGGCTAAAATATACGTCTTTGAGAGAGTGGTGTCTTCAATAGAGGAACGAAGTGCTCGACCAAGGGGAGAGGAAGTACATAGTAACAAGAACTAGATACATATATCACTCGAACCACAAAACCATAGAAGCATTAGTACCAATAGTAGAAATCCCCAATAATTTTAAAAAAGGGAGAGCCATGATAGGTACACTAAAACTATGTGAAACCAAGAAGTGCATGTAGGAGAAACAACTTGCAAATAAAAGGGTGTGCAAACTAAGGCACACATGCATGTGAGGCAAGAATCGCTAGAATTCAGTACTATCATGGAAGGAACACCTACTTTACAAAGGTTTGATGGAAAACTAAAGGAAAACATCAACCCCCCCCATGAAACTTTATATCATAGTGAAAATACAAAAAGGAACAACAAGATGTGTAAAATCCCCCCAAAAAAACACTAGAATGGCACTTTATGTTAATATGTCTACAAAAAAAGTACATATAGTGTTGCAAGATGGTGTGTCTCTTGGTCTACTTTGTGTAGTGTGGTGCTTGGGTTTGTGACATGGCTTAACTACCTCCTATGGATCTTTCATAAATTTGGTAGTTGTATCGGGAATTAATAGGTCAGTCTTTTGGTGCAATGACAACCATCAATGTAATAATTAGTATCATAGCTGAGGTCATAGATTTGAACCTCTCGCTTGCACTAGGGGGATTTATGCAAGATTGTGTGTCCCTTGGTCTCCTTTATGTATCATGGCACTTGGGTTTGTGATATGGCTTAACCACCTCCTTGAATCTTGTATAAATCTACTAGTTGTATTAGGCATTAAAGGTCAATCTTTTGGTGCAACGGAAACCCATAATGTCCAAAAAGGACTACATGCTAAAAATATAATTCTTTAATAGAAAATGAGTAAATTGGTAGCACCATGATGAATTCCACAAAAAAAATGCACTTTAAAAAAAATGGCACACAAAAAGGAGTCTGGATACAAAAGATATGGCCTATTGAAATCTCAATAATGAGAACTGAACAACAACAACACTGAGAAAATTGAATTTTGTAAAAATACAGAAGTCAAAACTAGAAAATATATGTACCACTATGAAAAGCTCAAAATTCTACCTAGTTTCAAAAAATATTGCACTAGAAAAGACCATCATATGGCTGAGATATGGCCTCTAGAATACTAGGGGCAAAACTAAAAAGCACAACAAAGAGGGGCTAAGTAGGGAAAAAAAGACTCCTCCACCCAATTTTTCAAAAATTCCTCCAAACATAGTGGTCTACCAAATTTAGTGTGTTGATAAGAAAATTCTCTAGGTAAGCTGCATGTGATAATACAATGAGGGTTGAGTGATATATAGGAGCAACCCTAATAATTGCTCACTTCAGTTAACAAAAAAACACTTATTTAACTTAATAAAGATCTCCTATGTTTAGCTTAAGTGCATGGGAATAATTTAGACTAATAATCAATATAAGAGTAATTAATTATTAGCTAATACATGATTACTCTAACACTTAATGTAAGTGGGATACTTTTAAACTATATTAGCTATGTTTATTATTCTTAATCTTTCAATCTTGTATGCATATAATAAACTTTGCTCTCTTGTTGACCACTTCATACAAGTGCTTTCAAATTTTATTGTAGGCATTGACTCTATAGCCCAATGAAATAGGAACCAATCTAGATGTTTAAGGATCAAACACACTTCTATTTCAATCCTATATCTTTATCCTTAGTATTATATGAGTATATAGGTCCTACCAACTTATGTAATGTGTTGCTATTCACTTTTTCCATATTTCATGCATGCTTGGAATTAATTAAATTTAGGGATCTACACTAGTGGGGATTCTAAGCTACACATGATTTAAGTAATTTCAAGGGGATTCATTTTCTATGATAAATAATTATTCACATCCTTTTATGCATGTACAATCTTATTATTTTCTACTTAATTGATGTTTTATGGTTATAGTTGTAATAACTAGTATGCTATAAAATTAGTGAAAAACATTTAGATTTTATTATACATTAGGTGTGGTTACTCATATCTTAACTATTATTGAATTTGTATATATTTAATTATCCTATCAGTTATCTTAGGGAACACCCCTTGGCCTAGAAAGACCTAAAGAAGAAGAGATGTTGTAGTCGTATACATTGGTCCATTGTTGCCACCATTTGATCATAAGTCTAATCAGCCACCCTATGTTCACCTTCCCAAACCTTAGATTTTGGAGTTATCTTTGGATTTTGGGCTACAAAAATTATCATCAACACTCCAACCAATACTTTTTTAATAACTTGGTTTACATGATTGCTCATATCTTCTTTTAGTGAATTTTGTCTTATTGTAGTTGGCATATCTAATGGTTTTCTATTTAACACTCAAATATATTTAAAATATCATTTACATACTTGATTTGAGATATAAAAATCCCATCATTTTTGGATTCATTTTAATGTCAAGAAAGTATTTCATCAAATCCAAGCTTGTCATCTCAAACTTTTTCTTCATGTAAAACCCGGTCCCGCAACCTAGAGGACGATGCAACATTGCTGAAGCACAATTAATTTTTTTTCTTAAAAAGAGTAACAATGATGAGTGAAGTAAACTACTCTAACACATACATCCTCTAGGCCATGCAACACGTCTACATGTGAATTTCAAAAATTACAAAATTATTCTAAAACATAGTATATGGAATTAACTCATGATAACAACATACAACAAAGCATTCACCATTTCATAATAAATCTAACACAAAGAAAAATAATGAACATTTTTCCACTGATACAACACCATATAAACAATATATACCATTTAATCCAAGAATGAATAGATCATACATAATGTTACAATTACAACACAAGGAATCCTCCTTGATTACAAATAAGGAATACAATATATGGTGTCCATTGTTACAATGAATATAAGAGAAGTACAAATCCATAGAAACACATGAGCTCCTCAAACTAGAAGATCCCACCATCACGAACATGAAGAGAAAACCCAACAATGTAAGGTGCATGCCACCCAGCCATGTGGTACCTGTAGGACCAACCCCCATGCTAGGAGATAGTAATGGGTAATCAAGAATAACCTACTACCTCTAGACATAGGCGAGGTACAAAACCACACAGTACTAGTAAATACAAAACATAGGGTTACATTGCTTCCAGAATCACAAAATCAAGTACAACCACTATACAATACAATTGACTGTTGTCACAGGAGGAGTGCCATCACAAAGGTTGCATTGGTTATCCTAAGGAGATCTTCCTAGGTCTCAGACCCCATCTTGGGTTATCTTGGTAACCTCTTACGAACTCTGGCCCCACACACTCACCAGTGCGGAATTGATTATCTTTCGAAAAGACAAGATAATGATCTTGTCATTCCAAGCCTTCCCAACTCATCTCAAGTCTAACACAAGCCCTTGAGCTAACGAGTGAGGCTAATTATCAAGTTAAATATGTCAACTACCCATTCCCCTAATGTAGGTTATTTAATTTCCACTGATTACACTAAATTCCGCATGAGTTGTCTTGGGAAGACTTTGTGTCCCGACCTCCATTGAAAGCCACTCCCCTATTGACAACACAATAACTCATTCTACACCCAAGGGTAGATAATGCACAAATTGATAATAACATAACACAAGAGATAACACATCCCTATGGGTGTCCAATACTGAATCAAACTACATGGACTACCCAAGGAAATCTTAAGGAAAATAACAAAAATGACAACCCTTTCACAATTACAATCTGGAAGACTTATATTTTCTCTGCTACAAATATTCCTCCCCAATACACAATTACCAAAACACTTGTAAATAAACACCAACTCGTGCAATTAAAAGTACTACCATTTGGATTTCCTAAATCCAATAGTTCAATATCATAAATTTAAAATACATCATTTAACCATAATTCCAACTTATAAATCAACAATGAATTAAACTAAATGTTCAACTTTCAGTTCACAACTACTCATAATAATTAACTCAATTTCCTCAATTAAATAATCAATCATTTCTAATTAACTAATTGTGCTTACATATATCTATTGTAATAATCAAACATTAAACAAATATATTTAATGTGTATATATATAATTAAATATAATTAAATGTATATACATATAAATATATATTATTTAATTATAAAATCAACTATACCATAAAAGAATCTCATTTATCTAAAATAAAATCCATTTACTCAAAAACTATTTCCTCATGTTTTTTTTTTTCTAAATGTATCCATTTAAAGAAATACAAACTAAAATATATATCAATTTAAATCATATTACATATATTAGATATAATATATATGTATATATATATATACATGAATAAAACAAAAATTAAACAAAATAAATGAACTCAATCATAGTAGATGCAGGGACGTAGCCCTGGCGGTGTCGAGCTCCATAGGGAGGTAGCACTGTCTATGGGTAGCACTTCCCCCACACATATGTGGGAGTGCTAGTCATAGCAGTGCACCCTTGTGTGTGGTTGGGGGTTTCATCCCCTAGGCAAACACAATTAATATATTTTTTTTCTTCTCTATTGTAAATTCGTCGTACATTGATTTCTCAATTTTATTTCCAAAATTAAAATTTCCTACAAGAAAAATACAGTCCTCATATAAAATAAAATATTTATATATAATATATATGTATATGTAGATATATATTTCAATATATATATATATATATATATTTATATATAAATTTATCCAAGCAATTAATCAAGATGGGCAATTAATTTTCACAGAAGAAGTTTTGTACAAGAAAAATGTAGAAATACTTTACACAGGTTTCCTAACTCATCAATTATTTTCTATAGAGGAAAAAAAAAATTCCACAAGAAGAGGTTTTCTAAGTTTGATTTAATTCAACAGAGGTTCAAAAATTTAACTATAATTTTCTTCTATATAAATTCATTTCCAAAAAAAAAAAAATTTAACAAAGGATCTACAATATATTCTATAGAGGCTGTAAATATTCTCAACAATCTTTTAAAAACAAAATCTTCTACAAATAATGAAATCCTCTTCTAATCTTTTCCAATTTGCATTACAATAATAATTTAACTTATCTCTTTCAAATTAAAATTAACAAAACAATAAAGAACCTGTGCCAGAAGATCAGACAATTCGGAGATTGATGTTGAACTTCCCTTTAATCTTCAATAGAGTTGCCAAAGCTTCCTCCAAAAGAATTACCACTTCCCAGAGAACATAAACAATCCACAACCAAGAATATAACAAATTAGATTCCTAGAATTATCAGAGAGCTTCTAAGATTTACAATTTCTTCAAACCACAAAACAATTCTTCCATTTCCAAAAACCTCTATCTTTTTTTCTGTGAAAACCAATTTCCTCTTTTCTCACCAATTTCAATCAATCTCTCCATAAATCAACTTTAATACAATTAGAAAACAAAACCTTCTAACTTCTAGTTTACACAACTAATATCTTTTCTTTAACAAACCATAATATTTCTAAGATTTTTTCCCAATATATGCATTTAAATTTTTTTAAATTTTTTTTAATCCAAATCACATTTATATCACTTATTTAATTAAATCCACATTTAATCTAATAATTAAAATTACTTTATAATAACTTAAATTAAATTAATTAATTTATAACAAGATCTCCATATTAATTAAATACTTAATCACAACATATAATTTAATCCTTACAATTTAAACTTGCATGATAAATAAAATACCAAGACCAACATGGATAAGGAACATGACCAACACATGGACTCATGACACACTGTGCTAGGGTAAAGGTTTGACAAGGTTAACCAGTTACTATCTTCCAATCAACATTACTGTTGAGTAGTAGACATGCTCAGACCTGTGAAACCAGGTGAAGTTGTTGTCCTATGCCTACAAACCTACAACCAAAGTAAATTTCGTACATGTATATCTAGATAATAATTCATACACACTATGAAGAAAGAATCATGGAAATCACATGGCACTCACAAGAAAGTGATGCAATATTGTTCTCTTCACCAATACAATGTCATATAAACTGACAAGATAATATATCAATTAAACTAAAATAAGCATATATAGCAATTCCATCACAACTAAGCATCTATGCAAACATAAAGCATACTAAACATAATCACCATGTATATAATGTATCATCACATCCATATAGTCTATCATCGCTCCATTGTTAGTGATAGAATAACAATAACATAAAATAAGGTCTAACAAAGTATCTGAGTTGTTAAAGAAAATATAACAAATCGGAGGGGTGTCACACTTCATTGTTGATTTAAAAATTACACTTAAGAAATTTTAATTTCCTTTAAAATTAAATCGTCTACATACAAAAAAACTATTAAAATTTCACCTTGTTTTATTTATTTGATGTAGAATGTGGGTATTTTCTACTATTTTTAAGGAATATGAATCTATGCAACTATAACAAGCCTTAGGTGGTTTCTTAAATCCATGTTGAGCCTTTTTCAATTTGTAAAATTTGTTTCCTTGACCCAAATTTTCATAATAAAGTAGATAATTTATTTAAACCTCTTCTTCAAACATACTATTTTAAAAAAATACATTCATTTCATAAGATTCTCAATTTTAATAATTGTTTTATTGCTAAAATTGCTCTAATCATGTCCACTATTAACATAAATTAGAATTTTCAATACATTCATTTCGTAAGATTCTCAATTTTAATGTTTTTTTATTGCTAAAATTTCTCTAATCATGTCCACTCTTAACATCAATTAAAATTTTCATTATAATAATTTTTAAAATTTTGTGACTACCTTTAAATTGTAATTAATCTTGTTTTGTTCTTCTCAATTTCACCATTTACATTGTATTTAGCTTTGTTTTACTCATATTAATATAATTACATATCTTCCTACTAAAATATTTTCTAATTACAAAGCCTTTTTTATGAATTATATCAATTTTATCATCCATAGCTTTTATGAATTTACTATTTTTAATTTATTCTTTAAAATAAATTGGATCAATATTTTAAAGAGAAAATAAAAAACATATGTTTCTTGCTCATTTCTTGTTACTTTATATATTTATGTCAAGATTTTTTTCTTCATTTGGTTTTAGAGTTCTTGTACTTAGAGGTACTACCAATGGAAAAATATGGTTGCTGATTTTGATAGAGATGCTACTAGATACAAATGGTTGGTTTGTGTATTTCTCATTTAAAGTTTTTATTTTTGATTTTTATTGTTCAATATTATTTCCTTCCCATTTCTATGCTTCATCTCCATAAAACTTAATATACCTAGTGGTTATGAATTATATTTTTATTAGATTATACTTTGCATTTCTTTCTATTTCATAGAAATGTATTTGTTTACTTTATCATGCATTTGTTTCTCTCCTTGAATACATGTACATATTCAATGCATCCAAAAACCCTTATAAAATTACACTTCATTTTATTTATCTCCATGCCTCTTGTAGAATCAAATCCTATAATTAAATATTTAGTAATTAAATTAAACAAGCTATGAGTTTAGCCTAAAATATATTTATAATCTATTTTTCTTTTATCATACTTCTTTTCATTTCAACTATTATTCCATTCTTTCCTTTGTCTAGACCATTTCAACTATTATTCCATTCTTTCCTTTTTCTAGACCACTTTATTGTAGTGTGTAAATTCTTGTGAATTAATTTTGATTTCATTTATCTTGCAAAAATTTGAGAAAATAATGAGGTGCACTCTCTTCATATATTGATCTTTAATAATTTAAGTTTATACCTTTATTTTCTTACCAATTCTTTGAAATATTAAAATACACCAATGCTTATGATTTGTTTTTAAAAGAAGCACATTTTTCTATTGAAATCGTCAATGGATACTATGAAATAGTTATTGTTCTCAATTAAAGGGATTTGTATTAGTCCATGCAAATTTTTATGTGCTAAATCAAGAGGTGATCTTCCTCTCCATGATTTTCTAAAGTTAAAAATACATCTTTGTGGTATTTTTATAGAATACATCAATCACATTTATTGGGACACTTATTCATAGGAAACCCCTTTACTATATTAATTTTATACAACAAATTCATCCCATTAAGATTTTAATTTACCAAATATCAATTTTCACAACCATGATTGATCCCTTATAGTGTCTTTAAAAGAAACAAATTACTTATTTTGTATCATTCTATTGCATACCATTAACCCTTTATAATTATCCTATTACTTATTTTTGTGAAGTATAATGCTCGCTCCATTTTTAAAACAAACTCTATAACCCTTTTGTACTAACCACCTGGGTATGTGCAAGATCATCATGGAAAAAATAAGCTCTTAAGTGGCAAAAAATTCAAAAACATCAGAATAAAAAAACTTGACATAAAAATTTGAATAAGTTATCTATATTATTTCAAAAATATGTATGAATAGAATCTATAGAAAATTGAATGTAGTTTCTAAACTACTAGATTTATTTTTTATTTTTAAAATGTATTTGGTGAAAATTTGAAATTTCAATGTAGTAGCACCTAAATTTCAGGGAAAAGATAAGAAGCAGGTGTCTGTCTGACCACCTTAACCACAATAAAATGATAATTATTTTTTATAATATTTTAGATACAAGTAGAGAACTCATGTTCCGATATGATGCATTTTTTTTTTTGTAATGTTTTTTCAAGTAAATATTAATTATGATTTTTTTATTACAAATTTTTAAAAATATAAAAACTCGTATGTCTAACCACCTTAACTTGGTCAAAACTTCATGAAATTTGATTTTTATTTTTTTAATCCTATAGTATGCAAAGCATAGAATGTGACACATATTTTGGATTCAAAAAATATGATATAGTTTGAAAGCTATAGATGTTTTTCAATCAACCTATCAATCAGGACTTTAGTTGTGATTCAAATAAAAAATGAATAATAATTATTTATTAGATTAAAAGTAAAGAATAATTTATATTGGTAGAAAGCTGAGAAACTCCTTTAAAAACCCTTTTCATTTCATCAATTTTGGGTAAAAAAATTCATCAACCACATACCTTACACATACCCATCATATCGCCAATTTTTGGCCCATCATGATACTACACATACCCACCTAATGCTAATTAATTTATTCTTCAAACCAAAAACATATTACTTGTAGACACTAAAATAATTACTCTAATTATCATCATTACTCTAGTATTATTCATTAGTCATAATCATCTCATTGCATATTATTAATTATTGTTATTATCATTAATTATCTTGAGCTAACCATTATTATCATTAACTATTCACATTATTATCAAATTTTCATCCTAGATCATTATTAATAATTATCCCATTCATTAAATCACATAATTATTATTAATAATTTAATCAAATAATTCTTTATTACTTAGTCAAAACAATAACGTCCTCATCTAATTATTCATTTACTGAACTAATAAATTAATTATTATCCTTGTATGAGTTTGAAATGGAAATTTAACTCAATAATTTTAGTTAACAAATCCACCTTTCTAAGCTAACTTGTATAACCAACAGAGTTAACTATTGATATTTGATCAATTCTTAACCATCCATTTAATCTTCTTAAAGCCTGTAAATTCCTTCTTTCAATCATCATTTTTATCACAAATATTTTATTTAAAATAACTCTTTTAATTTATCATTCAAAAATCATTTTTGTTATATTTTTGAGTTGAGGATCCATACATCTTGATCATTTGTTGAACATATACTTCACAACAATGAATTTAATGATAGTATTTTTCAAATCTATTATTTTTTTCTTTGTGTTAACTTAATTTTATGCTCCATATGAGGTTTGTAGTAATTTAGAATAGAAAGATTGCTTATTTTATTTTATTTTCTATTTTATTTACTAATATTTTATTTAAATTTTGGTGAACCCAACTCGAAACATGATTTTCCTTCATTTAATATTGGTGATTGTGATTTTTTTGTGGCTTAATACTGTAGGTTTTATACTTCTCAAAGATATTTGAAAGTGACATTTTACAATGAGATTTTTTGCTGCAAAATGGACCTCACAATTGAGTTGGAAAGGTCTAATATATGAAAATTCATATATAATATGACAATCTTTAGTACACAAAAAATATTTTTAATGTATAAATTCTATGTTTTAGGCTCTTTATTTGGTAATTCATATATTTGCATAGATTTGTACTTTTCATATTGTACTTTAATTGATTCACATTTTAAATTTTATTAAAAAATAATTTTATTTCACTTGATATTGTAATATTTCTTTCACAAAGGATTAACCCCCTATCTAAGACTTCTCACCCTCTTTTTTTCTTAAAACAACACTATTTCTCTAAAGTAGAATATCTTTTTTCTTATATAACAATTTATCTTTTTAAATTACACATTGGAAAGTTAACTTAGAAAAAATTCTATGCATAAGATAGTTGTTATATATTCTGCCTAGATCTTTACATATAATAATTAAAAGATAGCCTTTTTTTCAATCTCTAAACATGTTGGTACAACCAAGATCTATGATTAAGTGTTGATATCAACAAATCTATGAAATTAAGAAACAATGAATACAATGCAAAAAATGGAATCAATTGAAGTGTGTGAAATCCTCAAAGAGGATGATGTGCATATATGAAGATGAGTTTAAGTCACTGTAGGAGTGCTCAACTTAAGGTGGCAACAAGTTTCCACCAAGTGGTAAATGAGGAATGCCACACAACCTTGAAGAGTTCTACATCTTCAAGTGACACATCACCACATAAGGTGGCTTAATACATAAAGTAAAGTAATCAATTAAGTAATAATTATTTTACTTTCACTCCCCTTTAATCTCAACTTATGTGGGCACACAAATGGACGGGTCCCAAAAACTAGGCCTAATGATGTACCCATGTACAATGAAATTCTCCCAAAAAGTGGAGAAAGGTAGAAAACCTAGTGGAAAAAAACTACCCTCCAAAATGGAGATGATATCTAACAGGACAATATAATAAAGAGAGACTTGGAAGGATCCTAAAAGATGATGAAATGATTCTTATGATCTTCTATTGGAAATAATCTCAATATTCTCTCGATGAACCACCTCTAAATTTTGATGCAAGAGGAGATAGTGGAGGAGATGAACTATCCATACTAGAAGTGGAAGAATGAATTGGTGAGTATGAATCTAATGGAGTAAAGTGTGAAAATGTATAAAAATGAGAAAGTTGATCAAGATCACCCACCACAACAATATTTCTTCTCTAAGAGTCTTGAATTATCACTCAAGTTGATGTAAACGCAATTAGCTTCTATATTTTGTAAGTTGATAAATGGAAAGAATGTTGTTTGCCAATTCAAGAACAAACAAGACATTTGGGATATTTTGATTGTGTGCTCTAGCTATACCTTGACCACAAACACATATTAAATTTTTATTTGCTAATTGTACTTTGCTTACATCAAAAGGATAAAAGGACATGTACAATTTTGGATAAGGATACATATGATGTGATAGCACTCTTGAATCAAGAACCCATTTACAATATTTGAACATATAGTAGCCATTAGTACCTTTTCTTTAGATGCTAAACTAGATGAAGATTCATTGGTGGAGATAGGAACTCCTTGTTGCTTAATTATATACTCAAGGTGATGTATCCTTTTCTTCATAAGTTTATCTTCAATATGCCTAATTTTCTTGCAGAAAGCACACTTCACTTTTTGTGTTTTACCAATGTTTATTTATTTGTCCTTTTGTTTTGTTGCAATATGCACTTGTGGATTTGAATGTTTCATTGTACCCATCTAAATCAATTTTTATTTCTCCTTTTTGAGATAAAAACAAAATTTGAGAGTGATGGCATAGTATAGCATGCAACAAAGGCATTATTCACTGCATGGAAGGTAGAAACAAATATTGAATATTGAGGGCCCAATTTTGACAAGATACTTAGGACCAGTTGTTCATCCTATTTTTCAATTCCAATTTTTTTGATTTGAAATGTTATAATATTTTATTTATTTATGGAATCTTGGATTGTGTTGAAGTCTTGTGGATTAAGACTTATCAATTTATCTTCCAATTTCAATGTCTACTCGTAACATCTTTCTTATGAAAAAAATTCTAATATTGTCCATGGCATCATTAGGTTTTGTGGTAGAGTTAATGTGGAAGAGAAGATCAGTAGAAATAAATGTACATAGTTTACCATAGGCTTGGGTTCCAAACCCATAGTGACATGATGCAAACCTAATTTCTTAAGTTTTATCTCCATTGAGTGTTTTCATTCATGGAAGTTAAATGGAGTTAGAATTATATCCATTTTGTAAAATAATACACAAGACCCCCCTTGATAATGACTTTTGATCCCCCTAGAGTTTGACACTTTATCATTTTTAGTGCATATAACAATTTTAAAGAAACGAATAATGGCACTTCATACTTGAGTGTAATATCATTTCCTATGAAATGTGCAAGTGATATTAAATTTTATGAGAGATTTACTCAATGTAGCTAATAAAAAAGAAATAATAACCATTTATGCCTAATTTTGCACTTAGAAACTAATTTTTTCCTTTTACAAGAGGAGACAAAAAATTGTGTTTAACAACACAATTTTTGCATTGTCTTGATGCTAGTTTTTTGAGCTCAAAAAGATATTTTTGATAACTATTCACAATTAATTTTTTGAATTACCATTTGAAAGTGAAAACAAAAGGGAAAAACACCCCTCTTTGCAACATTTGAGTGAACCAGATGGTTTAGTTTTGACCACTAGTAATTAGCAAAAAAAAATGTTGCAGCTTGAATAATAATGTTGTGATGACAACAAGGTTTTAGACGTAACATTATAATTTTTGGTTACAATTTTAACACACATTTCAACAAAATTAAATTATTATGAATACTGCTACTCTAAACCACTAGTATTGACAACATCTAACATAATATGTTAATATATAGAGCTTTAACAATTTGAATATAATTTTTTAAAATAGATGGAAAACCATTGAAAAATTTATGTAGCACCTTGCAAATTGTTGACCAAGTCTATGTAGGAAGCGTAGAGAGCACTAAATTCTAAGGAGTCATTAGA